>PVJX010011521.1:0-51849 GCA_004027295.1 Dolichotis patagonum | reverse complement strand
CTGTTGAAAGGAATGGTTGGAAGGCTGAATTCTGATGGCACTGTCATTCAAAATGCCTAGTTTTGGACTCACCACACAGTGGTCTTAGTGTACCCAGACTTCTTACCTGGTCATGTAGGGTTTCCAGTGGAGTAATCTAAGATCTGCCAGTGGAAGTTTGCATTCTATTAAGGTCTGCATCCAGAAACTTGCCCTAACCATGTGCCAGGAATGTAATAGAGAGATCGTCGCTCTATTATCCTACCATTTAAATTCTGAGAAGTCCAATGCCCATTCCTATCTCAACTTTGATGAACACTGTCATCTCATGTAAGGGGAGGGCATTTGGCTTGTGATTGCTGTCGGTATGGACAATCTGGGCTGTGTGAAAATGGAGGAGAGTGCAAGCACACATATGTAAAGCTCAGTTAAAAATGGTTGTTTAGGCTTTGAAATAATATCTTAACTTATATTTAATTTTTACTTTCTTTTTTTAAATTAGTACCGGGGATCGAACTCGCGACCACCCACTTGCAAGACAGGTGCTTATTGCCACTGAGCTAAATCCCCAGCCCCTAATTTTTACTTTCTGTACTTTAACATGAATGAATCAAACCTTTTCAAAATTTACATACAAGGAACTCAAGGCCAAGAGAGACCCTCATGTTGCCTCATATTAGCAGCATGATTTGTATCACCTTAGTGGAAATTTTGTTTGTTTTGGTACCAGGGATCAAACTCATGATCTCCCACTTGCCAGGCAGGCGCTGTGCCTCTGATCTATATCCCCAGCCCCTCCTTAGTAGAGATTTCAATAACTTTAAGTTTCATTTCCCGAGGATCCAAGAATTTTAGATTGTTTCTAGGTTATTTGCTAAGTATGTGATCTTATCAAGAAATAAGCACTTCTTACAAAATTTACGTTCACGTTGCTATAATACAGTAATCGTTTTACTATAAGTACTTCACAGAGATCTGGAATGATTAAATGAAGCAAAAGTTGTAGAATTTCAGTGCACATTAGACTGCCCAGTGTCATTTACCTGTAGAAATTCCATAAGTGCAATGGTCTTACAATGCCTGAGTCATATTAAACATGCAGTCACTACTTGCTCAAGTGAATTAAAGCGTTCTCATTGGCCTTGCAAAAATAAATAGTAATTTGTAAAATTATACAAAAAAAGATGCTCTATCAAGGAGAATTAAAACATGTAAGTAATTAGAGCCAACAAGTATCCTGTTATGAGAAGTATAATGAATTGTCATAGGATCACCAGTTCAAACAAATTAACACAGGTAACTTTGAAAATTCAAAGAATCCTTGCCTGCTGCATTTCTAAGAAGGAAAATTTTGGTTGCGTTGGAAAAAAGAAACAGTGAGGAGAGAGAATTTTTCTGTGAACCAGGTGGGTGATTTTTCAGCTCTTAGGAAATACTGTAACCAGCCACCATTAAAGCCTCAGGCAGAGACATTTAAGGTGAACAGCTCCAGCCTTCAACCAGACGGTCTGGGAGAGGGGCGAGTTGCTGTGCAAAAGAACAAGGAGTCATGTGGTCCAACTGTAAAATAGAAAAATTGCATGTAATTATTTTACAAGCAGAGTGCGACGATGTGAAAGGAAGAACTAATGATGATGCACTCAGCTTGTTAGAGGCTTTTCCTTCTGGGGAGCACAACGTTATAAGAAGTGCTGCTCAGTGGAATTTTTTTTCTTCACTTTCCCTGGATAGGTAACATTACGATAAACCTGCACAGAGAGGGTTAATGTTCAAAGGATAGTTTTAAATAATTTCTGTGACCAAAGCCAGAGATACAAGCCTAGCAATAATTCTCCTTGACTTCAAGCATCCTGTATTGATTGATTAATTATTCCACCAATGAACTAACAAGTATTGACCTGATCTGGTTGAGTAGCATTTAGTCAAAAGTCAGTAATCTACATCGATCACTTAATGGAACATCAAAGCTCAGCATTTTGACAGGTTTATGTCATTCAGCAAAAATCTGCCTATGTTTTGCTGATATACTGACCTTTTATATCCACCAGTCTTTACAGAAAACAAAAAGCAATGACAAAATTAAATTTTGGAAATAGTATTTTGTTATCTAAAAGAAAGATCTTCTTGGTCTACTGAAAATAGCTCCTGCTAAGACCTCACTTTTTTTTAATCTGAAAATCTCTTTTCTGCATGCTTGCAATACATGGTATTCTAACGAAGCACGAAATTATCAAAACAATGGAGCCTGAAATAATTAACACTACACAAAGCTTCACAAAGACAATACTGAACAGATTCTGCAAGAAGGATTTCAAGTAAAAAAGTCTTGGTCCAGTGATTCAGAATGGCGAAGGACAAAATGCTGACTGTCTTGCCCATTCTGAGGACCAGAACCCTGATTTAAACATTCAGGCCAAGCCTACGAATCTTAATGGCTACCTATCTACTTCAATTTTATAAAAGCACAGGAAGGATTTGTTGAAATTTTCTAAACTAAGCTTTATAAGGATGATTATATATTTTAATATATTCATGTACAATGAACATAAAGAATGTATGGTGATGTCTTGTAATAATACTGTTTCCCCCTCACTGAGCAACAGATTGTAAAACCAGCACTCAGCAAAACTCCACCACAGCCTTTGGAGTGATCCTTCTGTGACTCAATCACTACTGCTGTCCCAATGGCCTAGATACATAGGAGTTAGTTCACTTCTCACTTCAGAACGCATATTTCCAAGTTTTAGTTATTGTTCATGTATTTAATTTAAGTACTGTTACTGAGTACTATTTTTTTAAAAAAATCCTTTCAGTCTATGATGGAGGTGGATTGACACAGTATTATATGACAACTCAGGGTGTTCCTAAAGGCTGCTTGGAGGTTTGAGGATTCACAATCTAACACCTGCTATCATGGTTATGTGTTGAGCCCTTTAGGTTTTCTAATGGGAAGTGGCTATTTCTGCTTGGAATCTTGCTTAAAATGATGCTCACAATTGCCAACCACAATTTTTGTTTTTCATTTGCAGCTCCTAAAACAGTGTGTATTTTCTCTCCCCATTTGAAGGCCACCCATGTAGGGTACTCCCCTATAGTTCATGAATTTTGTTTATGTAAATTGCTTGTTTAATAATAAAAACAAAAAATCTCTCTTCACAAATAACACTTTTCAATATATATTGAATATGTTTCACAACTAACCTAGTAATTATTGTGTGCAATAAAGTGATACACAGAATTCAGCCTAGGATTTTAATATTCTGCTCATATTTATTAATTCTGTGGTCCCACATAATCACCTGCTATGCACTTTCATATCTATACAATAGAGGAGTTGGCCTAAAGAAAATTTAGGATCAATTCTATTGCTTACATTCTATTATGTTTAAATATATATCAATAATCCATTTCAGAACTGGCTAATAAAGAAGTTTACAAGAAGAAAATTAACATTCTGAATAACTTTTCCCTGTGAGTTAAACTGAAATCAAAATCACAAAAAGGAATAATACTCTACACTAATCTTAAATGACCATACAAAGTAACTTTAATAATAATATTGAATCTCTTTTAAACTTAAATTTTTTTCATTTAGAATCCAACTTGACAGGGACACTAATGTAGTGTCACAATGAGAAAGAGAAAGAAAGAAGATAAGGAAGGAAGGAAGGAAGGAAGGAAGGAAGAAAGAAAGAGAAAGAAAGAAAGAAAGAAAGAAAGAAAGAAAGAAAGAAAGAAAGAAAGAAAGAAAAAGAAAGGGAGAGAGAAGAGAAATGGAAGAAGAGAGAAAAGGAAGGGAAAGAGAAAGTAAGGGAGGGAGAAAGAACGTTGCAAAACTCTTAGGACTTCTGAGGAAGAAAGGAAAATAGAGACTTTCATCTGGGACTTCTGTACCATCTGTGCTTCTTGAACAGTGGCAAAGTTCAGGGAATTAGAGAAAAATCTTAACTGGATTAGTTAAACATTAGAGTCAGTTTTCCTTTAAATCTCCAGTAATAAAATTAAATGAAGGTTACTGAAAGTGTATATTATCTTTCATTATGATTTTGTAGAGTACATCACATTTTGCTGAAAATGATTCTTTTGAGTGAGGCATACATACCAACAATATTGACACGGTCACTTATTTGGTTATGGTTTACATTTTATATAAATTGCAGAATTTTGTATCCTTATATATTTTGATTCACCATGTATACAGCTGAATCGAATTTACATTAATACCTATTTACTTTTATAATACACTCATATTCTCTGTAACTATAGAGAAGAAATTTCCATATTCTTAATCATTATTGAAAACACTAAAGGACCTTTGCTGCACAACAGTTTCATTAGTTAATATTAAAAATTAGACTTTCAAAATGTTTATTTTTTTTCATTTTTAAATGACAATAACAAATACTTTTGCTGTAATATAATAAGAATTTTCAGAAAAATAAGAATAGTTTTTCAAAAAATTATGATAATTATATTGTTTTATCTTTTTAAATGTTCTTCATATGTCTCAACTGAAGATATTTACATATTCATATCTACATCTACATTTGATCTGTCCCAATATGTTGTTTTCAATGAGGTAAATGAATAAAGTCAGAGCTCATCCAAATTTGTAATTCAAAAGGAGAAGACAATTTTAATAAATTTCAGACATTTATGGATACTTTTTAATCTCATAGCAGAACTTAGTTCTAAACATTAGCAGCAAAATTACATCTGTAACCATATTCACAAACGTATTCTACTGTGTTGTATTAAAACTATTTGCTCTATCTTGAAACTAATTTTGTATAGAAATTTTACAAAGTGTAATGACATTTATCTGTTTCTATATCATGTAGAATAGTCCTAAGCATATTCTGTGCTCTGGATATTCACCACCCTACCCCAACCAATCCTGACAACCACTGATCTTTCTATTGCCTCTTTAGGTTTTTTTTCCTTTTCCAGAATGTCAGAAACTGGGAATCACATACTATGTAGCTTTTCAGTTTGACTTCTCTCAGTAGGTAGTCTGCATATAAGTTCCCTTCATAGGCTTGCAGGGCTTGATAACTCTTTTTATTTTGGTACTAAATCGTATTCCTTTGATGGGATGTACCTCTATTTATCTGCTTACCTGTTGAATGACACCTACAGTGTTTCCATGTTTCAACACAATTATGAATAAAACTGTAATGAGCATTTAAACACAATTTTGGTGTGTACATAAGTTAACTCATTTGAATAAATACTGAGTAAATGTGTTAGATTGTACGGTGACTATGTTTGTTTTTTTAAGAAATTGCCAGACTGTCTCAAACTGACTATACCCTTGCACAATCCCACCAGTGAAGAATGAAACTCTCATTGCACTACATTCTATCAACACTTGTTCTTTTCAATGTGTTGGATATTTATTACTGCAAGAGATATATAGTGGACTATGACTGCTGTTTTAATTTTTAGTCCTCAATGTCATATAATGTTGAACACCTTTTCATATGCTTATATACTTCTTTTTTGGGGGGTTAGGTACATAAATAAATTTTTTAATCAGGAATTTGTCATTTAGAAACTCCTGGTTTATTCAATAATACAGATATCTCAAGTGTTTACATATTTTATTATAAAATATGGAAACTGTCATGTGTTAGTATCACCATCAATGTTATCAGAAAAGTTCTCAAGTATTGCCAGATTCATCATGGAAAATACAAGACTCTTGACGTTCTAGTTTCTACTATTCAGCTCAAATTTTGTCATTGGCAGTATATACTGTCAGTTGTTTTCCGTTTGCAGTAATATTTCATTCAGTTTTTCAAAAATATGTGTCAAATACCCAAATCTGAAAAACTATAGTTTGACATTCATCTTTAAAGTGAACTGGTACCTTGGAAAAAATGAAAATAAAAGAGCACCCAGTTCAGGTCCTACTCAGATAGTTGTATTTGGCCCCAAAGAGAACCATCACATTTCCGCATGGAGAAGAAATATTTATGCATACTTTTTCTCATGCAGAACACTAAAAAGATGCATACTAAATGGGCAAAGTTCAAACTAATAATTGTATACTGTATCATTAGTAAGATGAAATGTCTTTAAAAACCACTGCCAGTGCACAACAGAGTAAATGTATACAGACTGTAATACAGTTGCAGGCCAGAGTTTTGACTTACCCTAATGAGATATCAGTCTTACCCTCCATCTATTTCATGCCAGGCAAAAACAAACAATGAGTCAGTATCATCATGTAAATGACGTTGAATTTTGGACCCCCTAAAAGGGTTTTAAGTTTCCCCCAGAGTTTCATGGGCCACTCTAAAAGCTATTAGGTTATATGTTTCTGCCTATTAGTTACAAAAGTCTTCAGGAATTTCTGAAATATGTATATTCTCATTCTGGACAAATGTGCATACAGTTTTTGGGGTTCACAGGCAGTCTATAGCACACCTGTAAGAATGAGGTCACAGTGAATGCACTCTACTTAAGAAGCATGTGTTTTACTAGGTTTGTAGAAGTAGAATTTTTCTATCACAAAACTTAGAGAAGCCTGGTTTAAGTGTCTATTTTAAAGTATAAGATTTTGGTGTCTGTGTACCTTGAACATTATACATAAGATAATAAACAGTAAATCCGTTTAAATCATAATATTGATGCTCTTAGAATTAAGTTTCATAAACATCATTTTAAATATTTGTTTCTACCTGTTTGTTTCACTACTGAGTAAACTAAAATAAACTATTTTTTTAATACCAGGAATCAAACTCAGGACCTTTCACTTCCCAGGCAGGTGCTGTGCCACTGAGCTATATCCCTGGCAAATAAACTATATTGTTTAAATAGATGTGACTGAACTAGCTTAATGTTCACTTTCTGATAATTTCAGCTTTTTTCCCCACCATCATCTCAGACAAAGAGCATAAATAAAGACGTTCTACATTTTAGCCTGTTGCCACCAGTGGATGGACTAGGAGTGTGTCCTATCCAGTATTTAGCCTAAAGTAACAAGTTTCACTGGTACGCGTGCAAAAGTAGACAAGCCGATGCTGTATACCTGCATTAGGTGAAATTGTAGACCATTAGTGATATCTGAACATTTTTAAAACTCTCAGTCTTCTTCACACAAACAGACACATATATCACACCTTAATAGTTGCATTATCTGGAAAAAAGTGAAAGTAGCCTTTTAGTACCCTATTGCACATAAACCGGATTTTATGTATATAAAGTTACTTTATATGGATAATAACTCCAGGTAAAGCTCTTATTTCTGGTGGCTAATTTACCTTTACAGTTTATAGAGGTGCCTTCTTCATAATAGTACCTTCTGATTCTACTTTCCCTGAGTTCAGTAATCAGTGTCAATTACTGCTAGTTTCCATAGAAACTAGATAACTGATGATTTTTAAACTTTACGCATGGACTAGTTTTACAAATAATGCAGACTTTGGAGTGACTGCTTCCCAAAGGCATAATGCTTGAAGCAGTTGCCAATAAATTTAGCCCCTTAAAATGATATTTAAAGTTTTGAGTACAATTTTCACTAATAATACACAAACATATTTAAACACAATGATCTATAGTTAAAATGGTAAAAAGAGATTAAAGCACCATTCCCTAAAGGGATTTGAAAAGAACTGTACAATTTGTAAGCATCTGTTGAACAGTTACTAAACCTTAGTTATTAGTATATTTATTATAGTTTCTCAGGAACTACTGTTGTTTCCAATGTGAAGACAAAATTATTTTTTTTTAAAAATTGACCATTAAAAAATAACTTTGAATATCTTTCCAGTAAGTAAGGGGAGAAAAATGACAATCAGGCTAAAGTAGTACTGGTAATAAATGGTTCTAAAATGCATTCATATTATTAGGTAGTGAATCCCATTGTTTAAATAGTTGCTTAGTATAGTATTTTAGAAAATTCTTTGTATCTAATATAAATTTAATGTGTGGAATTTCTTTATTACTTATTATTTGTATACATGTGTGGATGTGCATGGATGATGCACTCACATTTTATTTATAATACATACTAATTAATTGATTAACATACAATTACACAGAATAATAAGTAAGTCACATCAAATAATATTTCTCACTTGATCTGGGGCCACTTTTTAATGTTTGTAACCTTCTTTAGCCTATTTGCCAGGTTATAATTTTGTTTTATTTACACTGCTTCATATTGTTGATATTTCAGCTACAATGTTTGGTTTTCATATTATCTCTCATTAATAAGAAGTAGCAGTTGAACCTAAACTTCATTTCAGATTGTTTAAGGCTTTGTTGAAAGTACATGCTGATCTTGAGGTGCAATGGAATAATGGAAGATTTCTAGCTTTTATAATCTGAACTTTACATTCATTTCACCTTGCATTATAAGAAAGCAATGTATTTCTCATGCATGTGGTGTTACCTCTCCCATTTTAAAACCAAATCTGCCTCTGGTCCTCTGATACAACAGTACCTTACCTTTGAGTACCTGTGAATAGGATATAATTTATAGTCATCAACTGTCCTTTACCTGAGACATTAAAGTTAAGCCAAACTTCATTTCCTCTTAAAGAACAGTATGTCTCTATTTATCAGTTTGATTTCAAGTAAAATATTTGAATTGCTATCATACACATTTGTGCAGTTTTATTTGTCCCGCAGTTGTTAATGTCAGGAGTTTGCCATAGATTGAGCACAACATTATGTAGCTTTTTATAGGAAGTTTTAAAAACCCAGCAGGGCCCAGCTGAAATATTTTCTTTCAATACAGACAAGCTGCAGGCATAAAGCACAATAGTAAAATATACAATGGAACAAAGTAAAAGCCCTTTATAACAGATCTTTGTCATGCCACTGCAAGTATTTCATAACATCACATACAGTTCTTCTCAATTGACATCATATAGGTCTCAGTTAATGAAAAGAGACATGGAACATATTGCATCAAATATATGCTGGACAGGAAACAGAAAATGGATCATGACTCCAGGCTCCTACCCAAAGCAGTCAAACTTCTGAATAGCAAAAGGACTAATGTGCTTTAGCTGTTCTTCCTTCTAGCCATAAACCCAAGAGAAATACTGAAAGTGTTTTCTTTCCAGGCTGCTCACTAACCCCCTACCCACCCCACCCCACCGTGCAAGCCAGTCAGGAAGGATCAAAAACATTTCCTTTTAAATGAATCATGGCAATCCAATAAAGATGCAACACGCAGATTATGTTCAAATCAATGACAGAACATAGCTAGTATCAGCAGGCCTCAAGGAACAAAAATTGCTCACAGTCAGAGGTGTCCATCCAGTAATGAACTGTGGGCCTAAACACAGAGCACATGCTATGCTCTGGGCAAAATCCCTCAAGCTTCTACAGTTCTGGTTTCTTTAAGTAACTTTGGGGTGTTGTAGCATTGTCTTTATTCATACTCTCCCCAGATGGGCCATGACAGCTTAGCTTAGCTTAGCTTTCCTGAGGGGGTCTTCAATGACACAGTTATGCTATACTCAGGAAACCCGAGCAAACAACTGTAATCCTGACATACAGAAATAAGTGTGACAATAAATAAAGAACAAGATTAACTTAAAATTAGCTACTATGGATTGCCTGAGAGATGAATGCAGAGATCATTAAAACACTTGAAGCACTGGCTACCAACTGTCAGCTGTTTCTGTATGCTGCTCATTTTAAATATTTGGGGGATAGGAAATATTTTTCTACTTGAGGACAAAGGAGTGAAGAGTACTATTTTTATAACTATATGCCTAAAAGAGCTTTTCATTCTTTTAAAATACTTAATGGCATCTACAGACTTCTTTAATGTCTTTATACATCTCTTCCCTGGCATTTGCTTTTCTTTTCATGTAACACCGAGAGGTAACTCTCATATTGACAGGGCAAGAATACGGATGATGACACTAAGTTCACTATGCCGAGGTAAGATGGGAGGAGGAGAAGATCAAACATAAATCTGCAGAATCGCAAAAAATGTCCCCAGAGACCCACATCTTTATGCCCGAGTCACAGTAACGACTTGTAAGATTTCAGACAAATCATTTATCCTCCCAGAGTACTGGTTTCTTCAACAGCCATGTCTTTTCATCTCTGATTTCTCATTTTCATATCTAAAAGTTTGCTTCCAATTAAGAGAAAAGCAATTCCGAGTCTTTCGTATTTAATCAAAAGAAAGTGTACGGCCTTCAGACCCTTTGAAGAGAATTTCAGGTGCTATATAAAGATTTGACAACAGTTGATCTACCAGGGGCTATTTTTCTTCTTTCATATTAAAGAAATTATATGACTGAGTCACCTTATTTAATCCATTATCTGCTAATAGGCCTTTTATGATTAACCCAAAGGTCTAAAATAATGACTAGTAATCACTTGCTTATTAGAAAGCTATCTGCTGCTGAATACACTCGTACCCCTTTAAATTCAACTGCCTATTATATTTCATGGTCATATTCCCATGGTTTACTGGTCTCTGTGAGTAGTCAGGGCATATGGCCCAGTCATTCTCTCTGGGAGGACAGAAACAACTTATCCCAAACAGAAAGAACTTATCAGATCTAGACAGATCTTTAAAACACCTGTAAGATAATCTGAATTCACAGCAATAATAAAATAGCAAACAAATTTCCCTCTCCTGAAAATGATAGATTACTGTGTTGCACTGAGCAGACTTTTCCTTATCTGATTTGTTTTTAAAATGATAAATAGGTCACCATAAATCTGAAAGAAACTCAGGAGTCATCATCTACCTAATTGAATCAGAGCTTGTATGATTCAAAGAGATAAGAACACATTAAACAAATGAGAATATTTTACATCCCAAGCAGGGATATAAAACCCACTTCTGAAGAACACAAGGTGAAGTATGAATATTTGAAACTAATAAAGTATCAAAATAGAAACAAAATCAGTAGAAACTTTTACCATTTATAAATGAAAGCCCATATGAAGTCTCAACGTTCACATTTGCAAATATTCTTTATTTTTTCCCAAAAAAACCTATCATAGTAAAAGACATTGCCATTAATCTCCCCAAACAGATGTATCCCAGTGTTCTGAAGCAGTTCAGGAACGTTTCTTTCATGTCTTTGGTTGAGCCGTTGTGGCTCTCAATGTCTTGAATCTACTCAAAATGTTTACATTTTATGGTCATCTTGACTTTGAGGAAGTCAGAAGTTTCAAGATACCTAATCTGCCTGAATAAGGTAGATAAGGACACCATCATGTATTTGATACACCTGCAAATATTCTAACCAGTTTTATTTAGCTCCTTGCACTTTATCAATAGCCTGTTCCTTGTAGCTTATAGTGAACTCATCTTTTTAAGTAAACTTCTCTTTCTATTCATGAGTTTAATGTTTTCATTATCAGCTACCAGATCACTTTTATTTTCATCTTGGGGGGGGTTCTTTTTAAATTACACATTTATTTTCCAGTATTTGTTGTCAACAGTTAACTCGCTTCCTGTCTCATGTTGCTCTCCTCTTGGGTTCTGCACACTTTTTGCATGCACTCTAATGAATTCCTCTTAAATCTTTGGCATTTTTTGATTTTATACTTTCTGCTCATTTTTTCTTAAAGAAAAAAAGTCCCTAATTTCTCCTCTGACTACTTAGGGACAAACGTTTGGCTTCATAATTCTGCTGCAAGGCGGGGAAAAATGGGAAAACTCATGATGACTTATAGAGAAAGAGCTTTGTTGCCCTAGGAGACAAGCAAAGAATGAATTCCCACTTTATTTTCATGAATAATGGCATAAATACCATCTGGAATCAGGGACCCTTGTCACAGTGGCTTGAGATATAAAAAGAAAATGTGTCTTTGGCATGAGAGTATGGATGATTGTTTCATTTTGTACCCGGGCATCTTTCAAACAAAATAGAATTCTTTCTTCTAAAATGATTAAGTAGATACTACATGAGATCAGTAAATCCTTGTCAGCTTCTATTATATTCATATATCCCTTTATTGTAAGGGAAGTATGGGAAAGAAGAGAAAAAGTAGTGAGTTAAAAATGTAGATCTGAGCAGGCTAAGGCATATGTGTAGTACTCACGCAGAGGGTTACTTCAGAATAACCAGAGCAGGTTTTTGAAAGCATAGATGAGAACACAACTCCACAGCTTAAAAGTGTCTAAAGACTTCATACATTAATTGTAATTAAATCCAAACTTTTGTTAGGATCTATAAGGTCTTTTATTATCTAGCTTTTGCCACTGTCTCTAGTCTCATTTTCTCCCACCCATATGCTACTCCCTAAGATTCCAATGGAGCTCTTTTCAATTCCAATTTTCCCTCTTTCTTAGGTCAGCCAGACTTATTTCACCTCAGAAAAGTAGCACTTGTTCCTCTTTCTGGGATGCTCTACCTCCAAATCTACCCACAGTTACTCCCTTGCTTCTGTTAAATACAACCTCAGAAATATTCTCCCTTAAAAAAAAATAGTCTTTCCTTGCCATCACTCATCAGACTCTATTATGCTGTGTTATCTTCATTAGACTGTAAAAATAGTTCATGGAAGAAATTACTATCAAACATGACATTTTAAACAAATAAACATAAGCAATAAATTTATTATAATAATAAAATAAAAATAATTTCCTTCTCAGAACAGTGACCATGTCTTTTTTCATTACTACTCTGTTTTTAGTACCTAAGATGCTTCCTGACTCATTAAAACATGTCAGCTAAATCTCTGCTTTAAATGGATGAAAGAAAGAATATTATACACTGGGAAACATTTAAAATAGTTGCAAATCAAAGCAATGGGAGGATCTGAATAATATTCTAGCTCAGTCATCAAATGTGTAAGACTAAGCAAGCTATTAATCCTCCTTGAATTGTATTATCTACAATACTAAAATTAGATACCACATGCAGTTCAGAAATAAGGATAAACAGCAATCGATGCACACTCTACAAAGCTCAAGATAGTGCTGAGAATACTAAGCCTGGTATAGAAATGAGACAGTGCAGACAGAGATAGCACAGTTCTAAATCTGGATAAACTGGAGAATTGAATGGAAAGAGAAAATGGAAGCAAGTTAGTATTGATCAATAATGTGCATAAAGACAAATTATTTATAGCCCATATATCACATTTAACTAATTAAAGTGTTAATCCAGGTAGATTTAATTAACACAAATAGAAAATTTTAACAATTTTTGAATCAGTTATTTTACAACAAGAAAAGTACAACTGTTTTCACTGTTGTCAACACTAGATGTATAAAAAACATTAACCAAAACATTCTAACCAAGTTTAACAGATTTCCAGATTATGAAAAAAAACATAAAAATATTTCAATTAAAAAATATAAAATTACAATCCACAATGTAAGGACACAAACAGCGAAAAAAATGGTTTTTCTTAAAACATTAGGATAGTATCACCCACTTAGAAGTAGAGAAATTTTAAAAGTAATTTTAGTGTGTTTTATTTTTTGAATGTGTGCCAAATCAGTATACAACACAATAATGTGTTAAAGCAGTGTATAGAACAATAATCTATCCTAGCTTTTGAGTTTTAAGAGCCAAAGTCCTGATTTTGAAGCAAATTAAATCTGCAAAATTATTCCAGAAGCAAATACCAAATTTCCTTCAACCTCAATAAAAACCAAATGTTTTTGAATTATAATTATCAACTTTGCTTTTCAAAATACATAAAATCTTCAGAAAGCTTTCCCATATGACTCATATACTCTTAAAAACAACAATAATTTCTTATAAAATCAGGATATATTAACTTTTATAGTGCTGTTATAAAATAGGCATTCTAACATGTTACTATAACAAAGTCTTTTAAATAAGTTCCCTTTGAATTTTTATACTACACTGTATTTGTCAGATAAGTATAAGTTATAATTACATTATCTGAACCTAATTTAAAAGTTCCTTTAACTAACTTCTTTAATTTTTTAACTGGTATTTTTCTATAGGGAAGCAGTTTAATTGCAGTACCCTGCCCTCGAATTTCAGTGTAATGATTAGTCATTAAAAGCACACGTATCTTTTATTTTTAAAAAGATTTGCTACTGATGACTCTTAAATTTGGTAATATAATCCTAAAGTGAATTCTACCCCCTCCAAAAGCATTTTAAATTCTACAAAAAGGAAAGGTGTTACCAAGCCTCACATCTCACACTAAGTTCAAGGTATAGTGTGTTTCCTGCACCATGGTGATCACAGTCACAGGGAAGGAAGGGGCGAGGAGGGTTCCTACTCTGCTCAAAGGGACAGAGGCAGCCGTGAATTCCCAGTCTCACATTCACAGAGAAGGCCACAGGTGAAATATTTGAAATTGAGTAAATTATTGTCTAGGACCTAAACATTTTTACGAAATAACCATACTAAAATCAAGTTGAAAGCATCCTGATGGTATCATGGTCCAAAAAAAAAAAAAAAAAGACAAGCCATGTACTTTCACTTAGGGACCAGTATCCACATTACTTTAAAAAATCAAAGGTTAACAGATACACAAGCAAATGGAAATAACTATGATATTTTAAACGAGTGAATCACCTCCTAAACCAGTGTTTCTGATATTTGCAAAAGTAGCATAGCTCATAGTAGACAAAAGAGCACAAACTACTGCATTAATTTGCAGTCTGTCTCTGACAGTAATTCTCCTGGCCCCATAAATTGCACATCATTTGAAGAACTTGAGAATACATGCTATACTCATTGGCATATATTTAATGACTTCTTTGGAAATATATATTACTCAAATATTACAATGTTTCTTGCTACTTTTTTTTGGTTAACTACATTTAGAGTTGTTATGTTATTATTTCTCTAAGAACTTTGTTCTAACTCAGTATCACAAAACTTCATGAGAATTAATTAACAATGTTCAAATCTCAGAATACTACCTGTAGGACTATGTCATTACTGAAGAACAACCAGTATGTTAAATCGACAAAATCCACTTCTCTTCTTTTCCCATTCATTTCTCTAAACTTTCCTCAGTGGATTTAACCTTCTGCTGACCCTCAAAGTTTTTCCTCTTTACCTTGTTCACCTATTCGCTTGCTGTCCAGCCCCAGCCTATACTGCTGTTGCACTTTCTCTGAAATCAAAAGTTGTAGAGAAGTAGATAGGCCAGGTCGTGCTGGCTTGCTAAGGTTTCCCTTCAGCTCTGACAGTGTTAGAGATGACCTCGTTTTAAGGCTTCTTGAAAACTCCCTATTAAAATTCTCTTGGATTATCTTTGACCAAGATGAATACTTCTATGGGTCCAGGACATGCAGTAGATCTTGCCTGTTTCTGCTGAACCTTCCCTGATTCTTGGAGACTTCATGACAAAGAATTGCAGTTGACTCCTACCTGCTTGTCTCTACAGTGTGGCCAACATCGGCGCAGGGAGCATTCACGCATCCCTGCGACAAACACTGGCCCTGTGCTGTTCTCAGCACCCCAGCACGATTGCTCTGACTCATAATAAACAGTGAAATCAATCCTTGCCTTGTTTCTGCACTTCCCAGGCAAACACCATCCGGTGTGTTTCCCAGACTTCTCAGGTGGTTCTTCAAAGCGCCCTCACCGAGGTGGGTGACAGTGTCACCACAGTTCATCCCTTTCCCGTGCGCGTGGAGCTGCGAGGGCCTCTCACACTGGCCCTGCTGAAGAACTCCCTTCCTCGTCTCCTTTCTCAGAAAATTCCATCAGGATTCCTGTTTAAAAATCTTTGATCTCACTAAGAGAAAAAGAATTGTGGAACAAGATCAATTTCCATACACTTCTAACCTCCCAGGATTTGAGCAGGAGGGACACGTTCTCACCTCAGAACACTCTGATATCTTAGTACAGGGCACACTGTAACCTCAGAAGAAACGGAAGGCTGTGCACACCGTGAGCTCAGCAGTCACGCAGCTACTCCACACGCAACAAACAAAAAAGAAAGAGAATAATGGATACATATATAATTACTTTTATTCCTGAGCTTTATGATACTTTAGCTTTCAACATGAAGTAAGTCTCTATGGTATTAGCACCTCTGCATCATCTATATAAAATTGAATCAATTTTTCAGTTCCCTCCACAATGATTTACAATAGAAGGGAAAGGATATTAACCATACTAAGCTTCGGGGCCACCAACGAGGTCATTTCTGATTATGTATCAAGTGACAGCACAGTGCTGTGTTGTGAATTAAATAGCTTTGATTCTCCATTAGGTGTGAATTCAAAGCTCAAATGTAGGTATAACCAGCCATGATAGAGGTGAAATCCAACAGGGGTTCAGCCAATAATAAGATTTAGTTTAAACAGCTTTATATTCAACTTGTGCTTTATCTTGATTCCATGCAGCAAGTAGTGACTGCTGTAATTAGGAATTAAATGTACTAACACCAGGGACTATGGAAAGATAAATTGAGGAGTCACAAACATTAATTATAGCCTGTAATTATGTATTTATTTGATTAATATTGTGTATCCTTCTGTGTCACCAAAATGTATATGCAAAGAAAGCAGGTACTTTGCCTTTCTAGTTACTGTGTATTTCCAAGTAACCAGAAGAAAACTGTTCAGCACTAAAAACGCATTCAAAACTATTTGATGGATTGCAATGGTTTGGAGAATAAATAAATGGAAAAAATTAATCTTTTAATGAATATTGGAATTAATTATAGAGCAGATTTAATATTTTATTTTTCCTGGTTAATATCAACTGCAGATACTGATTTTACTTAAAGCTACGATAATCATAAGATTTTTTTATTTTTAGTTCATTCTCAGAGGATTTTACAAAAGAGACTTTATTGTGAATAAAAGAACAGTTAAAGGCAAATAAAACAAGTATACCTCTCACATGCACTGAAAATCTCCGAGATCAGACAAGTTTCATTATTTGGGTCTATAGGCTGCTATAACAAAGCACCACACAGCAGGTTGCTTAAAGCAAAATCTATCCTCTCCTACTTCTTGAGGTAGAAATGCAAATTCCAAGTATTAGCAGGGTAGTTCCTCTGGAAACTCTGGGGGAGAATCTACTCCATACAGATTCTACTCCTGGCTTAGGACAGCTGCAGGCAGCTCTTGGTGTCACTTGTCTGGGAGCTGCTTAACTCACTTCTCTGTCTCTCTATTCTTAGGACCTTCAGACTCTCTGTCTCCTCCTCTCTTTGCTCTTCAAGGACACCTTTCAGTACATTTACAGCCTATTCAAACTCCACAATGTTTTTACAGTTTTTAACCTCATTACATCTGCAAAGAATCATATTCACAGATACCTGGGTTTAAGAACCAGACATTCTATTAAATTTTTCATTTTTCATAGTACATGTTTGCAGTACATAGCAATTATGGTCTTTCTGGGGAGATGATACATGTACATAACACATCTCGATTCTTTTCTCATCCCCTCCCCTTCCATTGGCTTAAAAACCCAAAAAGTAAATAAAGAGCAAAATAAAAGATAACAGGAAGTAAAGAGATAATTTTTTTTCAAACAATAAGAGGATCAAGACACAGACAATTCAATTCACTACAGGAATTTATAGGAATTGGTCAGTGGAAGCCAATGCTATGGTGAGGGAAAAATAATTCCTGATGTCAGATGCATGCAGTCCATGTCCCCTAAATATCAAATAATGAATTCCAAGGGACAAAGAAGGTTAAAAGTGGGAAAGATATATTAAAAGAAAACTCCTGAGAAGTAGAAAGGTCTTGAAGGGGCTACCATGGGGGCTATTTCTCTGAGAATGACTTATAGAGAAAAATCACAAAGTAGGTATAATGTTGGTCAAACCATGATCAACCAATAGGATTGTAAGTATAGTCACTTAGCTTATATTGATCCAATAGGAAAATGAGATTATTAACAAGGGTATATGGCAAGCATCATTAACTTAATTTATCTGTAACTTCTAATACAGGAAGAACAGAGGCATTTTTGGAATGGGATAGAAAGGGATGGAAGAATGGGTCTGGATATTCTGGTCACCCACCCAGGTTTCTGATGCCTGCCTGGACTTACTGGACTTACTGTAATGTTAATTACTATATAATCCCAAATAGTTGTTTACCTCTTAAGGATGCATACAAGGATACATATTTGGACATTGTGTGTCTATCTTAAGGCCTGGCCATCTTCAAATGCACCCCCAGCCACAGTTTTGATGTGTTCTCATTTTCTGCACTTCTGTTTAGCTAATAGAAAGACAATAAAAAGCCCCTTTGCAGAGCCATGAAAAATAAGGGATGGCATAAACCTTGAAACCAGAAAAGATGTGCTTTGTTTTGGGGAATTTTCCTGTCTTCAGTCCAATAATTTTCATTAATAAATTTTACTGT
Source organism: Dolichotis patagonum (assembly GCA_004027295.1). NCBI lineage: Eukaryota > Metazoa > Chordata > Mammalia > Rodentia > Caviidae > Dolichotis > Dolichotis patagonum. The sequence goes on along the minus strand of PVJX010011521.1, from coordinate 33,593 downwards.
GCCCCCTCCCCCTGGTTATCACAACTTCATAATAAACATCATGGTGTGAGAATGTCACATTTCCAAAAAATGTAATTAGCATTATTTTACTTCAAGTATAATATTGCAGGCCCTGTAAAACTCACAAGATCATAAGTATTTCTCAATATAGTTCTTTGAAGTCTCTGGAAAACCCTTTCTATCAAATGTAAAATTCAACTGGAAATAGAAAGGCACCATATTCCTCTCTATAGCATACTGAGACGGAAGAAAGAGATGTGGCTTTTTATCCCAGATAAGCCTTTGACCTGCTTTGTGAGTTCAGACAATTGGAAACTTAACTTGTTCTATCTATATACATTGGCACAGGGAGCATATTCATTTAAATTCTGAAAGGAGCAGTTGTACTCATTATGCAGGTTTAAGTACCAAGAGGGAGAGACAGAGAGACAGACAGAGAGACAGACAGAGAGAGAGAGAGAATTGCAGTACAGATCTGCCGGCTCTAGTCAGTAGTAGTCATTAGTGACAATTATCTGTATATTGACACCTGGTTCTGCAGTACACACCGTGCACCAAATTGAAATAAGGGCCTTGAATTCATTACAGTGAAAGCAGAGGTCACAATTTCTGTCACATTTTTAAGTAGCCATTTCATATTAACTTCAAATTTCTAGCTTCTCCTAAAACCTAAGAAATTCCCACCACTGGGTATGCATTTCCATGAGGCACTATACAACTAACTAGAGCTGAATATAGGTGCCCACTGTAGATAGCTTTTGGAGTCTCCAGTTTGTCAAAATTCCCACCACCTTGTTTTGTTTCCCTGAAACTGAAACTGATACTTGTTTGCTGTTTGTGCTGTTTTTCCTACACTGGGCTTGTTTCAGTATTTACAATACAAACCTGTCCTCTAGGGGAACTGAAGTGTGTGATTTATGGTGTGAAATATCCTTCGGCTTCCTCTAAATGAATACAAGTCTGTACTGGTCCTCAGTCATGTGCTGTGAAAGAACACGGGGTGGGGGAATCATTTAGAATGCAGACTTCCGGAGAGGGGTTGAAGTGTGATTGCGAGCCTCTATTTTCTGTATTAGCTAAAGAATCATGGTCTTCTTGCATATTGAGCATTATATGCCTCCAGGATTTTTGTGTTACTAAAATTCTATCCTTGTGGAAAAGACAATATAGAGCCAGATAATACTACCTAGTCTTTTTCCCTCATTTATATCTGTCTGCAAGATGAGTTCCTCCCTGTGTTTTTGATCTAGACTAATATGAGAGTAAAAAGTACTCTAAAGCATTTTGGAAATACACTTTTCAGCACATCTTTACTTTTGTATTAGAGATTGGCAATATTTTTCCATACAGGAAAAGACTAAGTCCACGCCTTTTGGGCAGACTGTTTGTGTACAGAGTCCATTTATGTTTCTGCAGAGTTGAAAGATCATACAGGATTGATCTGCTTGCAGTGCAATGCCTGAGGCTGACCAAGGTTAAAATTTCCTAGATGAAAAATAAATCAAATCAATTTTCATCTAATCTTTGAAGTAGGATAGAAGAAATAAAAAACTAAGTTGGAAGGAGACAAGAAAATTGAGATTTTAATGTTGTGCTTTTAAGGAAAACTGCAACTTCAGAACACTAAACTTGTTTTTCTTTTCCAGGAAGCTCACTCAAAAAAAATTCTAAATGTTTTGAACATACTAAGCTGAAGAATTGGGCTCTTAACTTGTCCTTCCATCTGTAAATTGTGTTCTTCCTCAATCCTTGGGAAGCAGCAATATTGATGGACAGCATATCTCTCCAAACACATGTAAATGCCATGCATAGTAACCTCACAGACAATGTGTGTGCATCTTAGGTCACCCATCCTGAAGATATCCCCTTAAACATATTCAAATACATGCACTCCAACTCTGACTCAGAACATATCTCATTTTCTCTGAGCACCCACATTCCCCTCTCAATGTGTCCTAAAATTTTCAATAAACCCTCCTCCTGTCTCATTAACTGACGTATCCTGAAAATTATTCTTCTGTGACAGTTAACCTGCTAACTTATTTTAAAAGGATAGGGTAGGTTTCTTATTTCAGCCCTAGGGATTTATCAGATTCTGAAGATAGTCCTATTTTTTTTTATTTTATTTAGAAAGAAAAAAAACAAACAAAACAGAAAAAAGGGTAGCAACAACACAGAATTCCAAAGGAAAAAAAGAAATGAACAACAACAACAAAAAAAAAAAAAACCACTAAGAAATCACTAGTTGATAAATTACATCCTGTCATCTTGGAAATAGGTGTTCAAGTTACAAAAGTAAAGCATACAAAGTAGACATTCAAACAGTGAGACTATTAACAGTTCTGCTCAACAATCTAACAAAAACAGTAGTATGGTCATCTATCTTCCACACTTAAACATACTTGCAGTTATATCCTTTAGAGCACTTCCTTTTGCTCTCTCTTTTACAGTAGCAATTATGCATTTTGGGTTTTATTACTCCTACAGTTCTTATTGCTTTTTTTTATTTTAAAGAGAATAAAACAAAAGAGGGCAGAACAAAGCAGATCAGAACAGAACAACATAAGCAACACAACACTTTACAACAAGACAACCAGACATTAACAGTAGCTGTCAAAATATCTTTCTCTGCTATAGTTGAGCATAGTTTCAGATACAATAATATCAAACATAACGCAATAGTATAAAACCGTTCAAGAGAATGAAAGAATTACAGGAAATAACTATGATCAATGGCTACTATAATATCTCATTTTGAATAAAAAGACTTGTTTATACTATCACATATATTAAAATCCCAATAAGACACAACATGATAGAACCGATGGTAATAGCAGAGTAGAAGCATGGTAGGACTTCTAAGGAAGACGATATTAAATCAGCAATGGCTGCCATAATGTTTTGTTCTCTTCAAAACTGCTGTTCATACCATCACGCATAATAAAGTCAAACAAAACAGAATAAAACCATTCCAACTGGTGAATGAAAACATTGAAAAGCTTCAAAGCAATGAAATGGGGAATCGTGATTACTATAAAATCTTATATACTCTTACCAACTCTCATACTAGGGAGATTATACTGTATTTACATACATGTGTTTGGTGTATTTAGCTTATGAATATGGTCTCAAGCCATGTCCATTTATTTATAAATATCTCAATGTGATCATTCTTTATAGCTGAGTAGTACTCCATTGTATAAAAATGCCACAACTTTTTTATCCATTCTTCAGTTGATGGGCACTTAGGTTGTTTCCAAGATCTGGGTATTACAAATTGTGCTGCTATAAACATGGGTGCACATATATCACTGTGGTATGATGTTTTCAGTTCTTCTGGGAATATGCCCAGAAGTGGAATAGCTGGGTCAAATGGGACCTGAAGATAGTCTTTAGCTAAACTTTGCTAATAGAAAGATCTTCATATTCATCCAACTCCTTCAGCTGCTTTTTCCATGACAGGACAGAGAAAAGTAAAAACAGCTCTGTAATCAGGACTCAAAGTGAAGCCCATTTTCTCTTCCAAATGAGAAAAGATTAAAAGTGAGGTAGCAAAATAATAGATATGAAACATGTTGGGTAGAGTGGATGCTATCCACAGGTTTTTCAATAATTTACTGTGTCATCATTCAAGTAGAATATGTTTCTCCTCCTTTTGTGTGAACACTATTAGATAGTTATTGTATAAATCACTAAGAATTTTGTCTAAGTTGTTAACCTTTTCAGGGAGTAGTGAGAGTTAGAATGCAAAATGTAACTTATACAGCCAAATTGTTTGATGAGGTAATATAATGGTTGTCTAAAAATACTACTTTAATTATTTAGGTAGTCTATTCTTTCAACTGAGGGAAAAGATATCTGTTTCACCTGATAGCAGTGTAGATCAAAATACTGAGAATTTTAGAAGCACTGAAATAATCTTCATATTCACCAGTTTTCCTTTAACCATTGCTGGGAATGCTATATAATTCATCAGAATCTAGAATTTCCACTAGTCAGCCTTCACCTTGATTCTTCAGACTCCTGGGACATACCACTTACTACTTCTGCCTAAACATTGCTGATAAGAGAGATTATAAAGTTGATCACTATTTGTTATAATAATCAAAAACTTAATCTTGACTCACAAATTCCTGACTCAAATATCAGCTGCTCAGGATAGCTATCCACTAGTCGAGTAATCATTATGCAATGTAACTTTCTCCTTGAGTCAAACACTACATGAATATAAAATTCTAGCTAATGATGTTTTGAAGTGCTTAGGAGTGAACACTACAATATATGACATTGAAGACTAAGATGGATCAGTGGATGGCTACAGAAATGATGAATATGTATATGATAAAGAAAATACAGCAAAATGTTAATTGTACACCCTAGATAGTAGAAAAATGAATGTCTACTGCATGGTTCTTTCAAATGTTTGTACTGATAATATTTGTCATAGTAAAATTTACAGTAAATATGAAGGAGAAATTCAACTAAGTTTTGATATTATTTTCACTCCTCTTTTTACCTTGACGTATGTGCAAAAATACTTGACAACCAAAGCAATATGGACAGTCACCAATCAGCACAGATAAGGTAAACAAATGGCCAGGACAAATCAGTTTTCTACACTGAATCATCTCTGGTATTGACTCAAATTTAGATACAGAGATTAATTTAGGCAAGATCTGAAATCTGAATCTTAAGAATCAGCACAAGAATGTAAAAGTTAATAGAATTGTATGATCAAAAATATAAGAGAGGGAGGAGAAGGAAGAGGTGACAAAAATAAGATGAGTTATGTACATGTACCAATTCCCAAGGGGATTAAGTCATTACCTTCTGCAAACATGCACCAATAAAAATAAAAATTTAATAAAAGGAACACGAGAAAATAAAATTCTCATTTTTAATTAATTTGTTTTTGTTCCTGAGTCCCCAAATGCATAGAACAGAAGCAACTTTTCATTAAATTTTTAACTTTGTTATGCGCTGATCAGTTAAAGGGCTCTTTTGAAATAGGCTTTTTTTATAGAAAAATAATATTTTGTCTCAAGCTTCTTTGTCTTCTATTTCCTTAGCTTCTCTGCAAGATGTAATCTGAATGTTTGTGCCATGTAGAAGACATGTGCTTTCACAGTCTCAGCACAGAAACTGAGCTAGTTGTCCATCTCCAGGCCCTGACCTCTGGCCTTCTTGTCTCCAATGTTGTCACTGCACCTGACATTGGCAGTGCCAAGAATAAGAGATTACTTTAAGTCTAAGTTCAGTTTGACCTCCTAGAAGGCCCAGCAAGACTGCTTTTACCTGAGCTTCCCTCTCATGAGAGTCTCAGGAAAACAAGCCCCAGACTGAAGCTTCTGTGACTTTTTATTAATCGAAACAAGAAACAAGGATAAAAGACAAAAGAATGTTGTCTGCACAGGAACTCATGTAGACTTCTACATGTCTGACTCTAGAGCTAATCTGACTAATTATTTGGAGTATAATAAGGACAAGGACCAGAGCATACATTCATTAAGACAATGTGTTTTGATCCCATCCTATAGGCTGTATCCTGTAGGCTATCCTTTTTATTTAACCGTGCATTCTGGGAGTTTTGGGCTGTGGCTCCAAAGTTCCTTTATCTCTGCATATCCATCTCACACATAACTCTGGCCAATATCCCACACATGGTGATGCCTTTCTTCTATTTTATTTGAATTTACATCTAAATTCCACAATTGTGATAATTTATGACTTCCTCTCTGCTTTCACAGAGCTCTGAAGCTTTGCCTGTGCCAGTGAGCCCCATCTTGACTTTTAGCTGTCCCTTCAGCCTGCTCTCACCCCTGCCACATCGGAACCAACCTTGGCTCAGGAAAGCCCTACTTAAGGCCTCCCGTACATGAGAAATAAATAATGCCAAATTCCTTCTACCCAGAGGTGATGCCTTGACACCCTAGTGGGTCCTGGATAACCAGGCCTTCCTCCAGAAGCCCTTTTTGTGCGTAACAACCTTCTCTCAATTTTCCACAGGTATTTGGAGAGTCACTGTGGGCCTGTGCTTCTATAAGCTGCTCTGTGAAAGCAGAGCAGAAGCCACAAACTGTCTTGTTCCTGATTTTAGAGTGAAAGCCTTCTCATGTTTTCCATATGGCCTTCTCGAAGCCACAACTTGTCCGTCTCACATGTGGAGTCTCTTTCCTTTCTGTTGCATCTCTCTGCCTTCCTTTTCTACTTCTAGTCAGTGAAAGCTTTCTTCCTCCATATATGGGTTCTTGTGATGAAATCAGTCCTACCTGGATAATTCAGAATAATCTCCCTGTTTTAAAATCTATAAAATATTCACATTTGGAGAGTAGAAGGTACTCTCCCTACTATACAAGTTATGATTTACCTCCTTCTGTATGCAGCTGTCTTAGGTAAAAATCCTTTGATCAATCAACCAGACCTAGTATTGATAAATTCCATAAAACTCAAAAGAAAACATTAAAATTATAAAGTGTCTCTTCAATAAGACTTGAATTACATATATAAGATGACTGTGCATCTTTTAAAAATACTAAAAGCCACTTAATTTGTACACATGAATCAGGTAAGTTAATTGTATCTTTAAAATATTTTTTTAAATGGGCCAGGGATTTAGTTCAGCAACACAAATGCTTACTTGGCAAGTGTGAGATAAATAGTTCCATCCTCAGTACCAAAAAACAAAAAAATACGTAAAAAAAAACTTAACATACAACACTGTTCTTCCCCAAAGGATAAGCCTACTTAGATGAAAGATTACAGTTACAAAAAAAGTACACTTTTACAAATTATAATTACAGAAAAAGTAAAACTTTAGACAAAAATTTCATCATTAATATACTACATGGGGTGGTAAAGTAATAATCGCTAACACTTGAAGGGAAGTCATTATATAGCATCCTATGCTGAGTGTGACAGGATGGACTAATTAATGGTCAGGTGAGTGGGAGCACCTGGCTGAACCGAGTCAGCAAGGTTCTGACCCACCTGTGAATTGTTGCTGAAATGGCATAAAAGTGAATGGGAAGGGAAGATTGCTTTCTGCTGATTCCCAGGAGAAACTATCATTATGGATGGTTTTCCTGATACAAACTTGACTGTCCTCATTGTCAGAAAAGCTCAGGTCCTTGCAGTCTCAGAGATTGCTGTTGTTCTCTTTGGGGGAGCTCTGGTTTTCACCACTGACTTGAGAGTCACTTCCTGGCTCCAGAGCAGACCCCTCAGCCTTCTGCCACAGATCCTTCCGCATTTTGGTGCAGTTTCTCTAGCCTCTAGCACCAGCCTTTGGGCTGTCTGGCACAGATCCTTCAGTCTTCTACTGTGGTCTCCTTCGTCTCCTGATACAAACTTGCATGAGACATTGCTGTGGGCTCTAGGTCTCCAGCTGGACTCCTGGAAAACATGGCTGTGGGCTACAGGCCTTTGGCTGAATTCTTTGGGTATTTAACATGCAGACAAATCTCTTACACTCTTCTGCATCTGACTTCTTGAGTGAATATTATAAGATAAGCCTATACATTTATGTGTCCTGGAATAAATCTATTCCCTTGCAAACCCTGACTACAACATGCGGCGCATATGCTAACAAATTTGGTCATATTGATGCAATGGAGAGCACTAATGCAATATGTTGATTTTTCAAAGGAAACTGAAGCACAGCTTCAGCCAAACTTACTGGGAGCTTGAAATCAAGGGTAGGCATTATAGCTTCTGAGTCAATGTTCTGCACCACTGTAGAGAAATGAGAAGGTCTCTTCCAAGCACACTGGGCGATTGTAAGATTTTTGACTGAGGAGAGTTTTACAACCAGACATGTTTTTTTATCAATGGTAATTAGGAAGCATAATTATTTCAACTGAAATACAGATCTCTTCTCTGCCCAGGGGTTGCTTAGCAATGAACCACAAATTTAAACAGAAAGTCATCTAACTTAAAAAACAGTAATTTATTATCTTGCAGTCCTGGAAGCTAGAAGTCTGAGATAAAGATAAGATTTGTTCCTTCTGTAGAACCAGGTGAAAACCTACTCCATCTCCTCCAGGTACTTTGCCAGCAATCTTTAATATTCCTTAGCTGTAGACCTGTTTATGTCTTCAACTGGCATTCATTCTATATATATGTGTGTGTGTGTCCCTGGGTTCAAATTGTCACTTTGGACAGGGATGCCAGTTATAATTGATTAGGATTACCCTAATAACCTCATTTTCAGTGATCATAACTGTAATATCTGCTTTTCCAGTAAAGTCACATTCTAAGGAACTGATGGGACTTCAACATACGAGTGTAGGGGAATACAACTCAAAACTCAACCCATTACAGGAAATAGTTATAGCTATATGGAGGGCTGTTGTGAGAGTGAAAGGAATTCAGACATGTGAAGTCTTTAGACCATCTCTGATCTCTAATAAGAAGATGGTAAATGGAGCAGTTATTCCACGAAGTAATGCCAACACCAAAAGTAACAAAGCAGTTTTTAGAGGATAAGTGAAGAAAAAACAAAGTTAACTAATTGCATTCCAATTGGGCTTTTAAGATGAATAATTCTGGCAATAGAAGTGCACTAGTGACCTAGAGAGTCTGCAGCCTATTGTAAGCTGGGACGCACTTCCTGCCAACATTGCTCACAATTCCTCTTCCTGATGTAATAAATTTAACAAATACATACGACACTCACAAGAACAGGGAAGAAAAGGGACATGAAGGAAGAAAAAGAGAATAGAAGGAAAAAATAGAAACAAAGCTTTTGTAAATAAGAAGAGGAGTTGAAGGGAGGGGAGGAAAATAGGAAAAAAAAGAAGCAGGATACTCCATGTACAGGTACAAATTCCCTACAGTTAATGTTATTACGTATATCTAAAATGTATCAATAAAATTTTTTAAAATAAAAATTTTAAAAAGGAGAAGCACAAAATCCAAGATTCTTTCTAAAGAGGCTTAAATTCCTCAAGTTGAGTTTTGGGGAGAAAGTTTGCCCTATGCCCAGGAAAGAGGAAGGTGGAAGAGTGTAGGCAAAGGACAAGAATTCAGCAGACCCAATTTTGACCCAGTTTCACTAATTATTTGTAGGACGTTACTTGAGCCCCTCGGATCTTTAACATATTCAAATTTCCTCATCCATAGAATAAGGAGTATAGAGAGTATAGAGGAGTCCATAGAATAAGGAGTATATAAGGAGTATAGAGTATAAGTATTCTTTAAAAGAATACTTCCTGCCTCAACTTTCCATTTTCAATCTTGAAATGTTCTCAGAAGAAGATGCAAAATCTGAGCTATCATTATCATTTCTTTATCATGGAAGAGGAAACCTTAAAAAGAGAGATAGAATTAAGAAGAAATCCAAAACTGTCAAAATGCTATGGAATAAATCCAATAATAAAAGTCGTTCTTCTGTGTGAGGCTTTCTAACTGATAAGGCACATTTATATACCTCACTGAGGAAGTCTCTCAGGTTTCCCTTATGTTACGTGTAAGGAAAATGAGGGGCACAGAATATAATGACCTGTTCCCACACCCTGCCTCTCCACATGTAAAGTGAAAAATGAAATAAACAACACACAGATTCTTTCCACATTTCTTCCTTCCAATTTAGAGCCATGTTTTCAGTTCTAATGACATCCTGGAAAATCTATTTTAAACACCATGGTGCAAGATTAATTCAATGTAAGATGGATTTCTGGCAGTCACCTTTCTCTCAGGTTCCTACTCTATTTATTTCCCTGAGATATTTACGAACCCAGAAAATCATTGTTCATGGTAAGCATAATAATGAGGAAAGGGTAACAATACAGTGTCTATTTGTTTGCTTCCAGTATTTTCTCATTCTTTAACAGAATAGCATCCTATCTGCCACAAGAGGCTGAATGCCAGAGTACAAGTGCTGATTTATATAATTTATTTTCTAACCTATTTTCTAGTATTAGAAAAATCAGACAATATGCAGAAAAATGTGACCAATTTGGATAGTAGAGCAAAATATGCCATTTGGTGTCACTTACCGTAATAGGGATTTAAAAGGACACTCATGAGGCATTTAGAAACCATGAGTTAACTGAGCAGAATAAGTGGGTTTACATAAGATCTATCCTTAAATCATTTAATTCCTTCTTGTATCATTAAAAGCAAATAAATTCTTTTTAAATTGCAAGAGTCATAACAACTTCTGATGAAAATAGTTTCAGTATTACTTAAAGAGGTTACAGGGGTCAAGAGGGCCACCTTTATTCTAAATTCCAATGCCTTGGAGACACCTCAGTGTATTTTTTTCCCTATGTGATTGGGAAATGCAGTTTATACGACTCCCTCCCACTTTCCTTGTTACTGTTTCCAGTCACAGGCATTAGCTGTCTCTGGGAACTCCAGAGAAGCTAGGAATGTACCTTGAGGCCACTTAGAAAACACAGAACAAAGAGAAAGGGCATAAGAGAAAGGGTAGCTTTGGGCTGTGCATTGGTCTACAGGCCGGAAATGTTTCAAATAAGATCTGGCCTCCTATTCATAGACCTGGTGCCTCTTTTCTGGAAGTTTAGAGTAAAAATACTTCACATTGCCTATCCCACCACCAACCCATCTAATATCAAACCTAGGCTGGTATCTTCAATTTACCTGAGTCAGTGATCCTCCGAGAGAGACTAGTTCCCATTAGACTACCTATTTTAGCACCATAATATTATTTTTTCTGACATCTGTTATAGCTTTTGACATAGTATATCACAGTTACTTATTTAAGCAGTGATAATGATAAATTAAACTTTACATATATCAGGTTTCTTGACTCATAAAATAACCTGAAGTAGATGTGAATTTCCCCATGTTGTAGGTGAAGACTAGAGCAGTAATGTTAGCAGGTGATCATCTCTACAACACACTAATTTAAGTCTGGCTCTGGAGGTAGTCTGTTATTCTGTACTGCTGGATTTTACCTGTAATGACCTGTCTTTCCCGCTGGGTAGGAAGCTCTATGAGGGCAAAGGCACTTCTTATATACCTCTTATTCCCCAATGTGTGATATGTAAGAGTGTATCCAGCACACTCCACTGATCCTTCTAGCTAATACTTTCTTTGGGGCCATGGACTGGGATTCATTCATAGGAAATGCAGATACGAAGCCTATAATCTTACCCTGGCCAAGTAGCCTGTTATGTTTTTAAAATAGACTGCAGTACTAGATATTTGTTCTTAATAGGCAGGGCTGACAAGATTAAATTGGCAAAGTTTCCTTGATAACAGAAGTAAACAGAACAGAGAATAAGAAGTACTGTAGCAGTAACTGTTGCTTCATACATGTTTGCCTTCTACGAGTCATTATCTTACTAATTCACACTGTTAAGACCGAATTGAAAATATGGAAAAATGCCTGGGTGTGGCGCTACATGGGTATAATCCCAGCATTCTTAGTGGCTAAGGCAAGGGGATTACAAATCCAAGGCCAGAATGGACAATTTAATGACTTAGGGAGACCTTGTCTTAAAATGGAAAATACTTAACCTGGGCTGGGGATGTAACTCAGAGTGAAGACCTTGAATTCAATAAACAGTACTGAAAAGAAAAATTGAAAGGTACTCTGAGAAAAAGGAAAAAAATTGTCAAAGAAATAAGAAGGACCTAGACATTAAGTCAAAGACGAAGTTGAAGCTGCCTACATGCTGGGAAAGTTGTTTGATTTTGTACACTTTATCTATGATTGAACCAATTTTCCCTTTGTAGGAGTTTGCCTTATAGAAGGCAAAATAACTGTGTCATGTCTATTGAGTGAATAGAAACCAAACTTATTGAATGGTTAGAAAATCAACTGTCCTTGTTTTATACTCTATTGGTAAATCTTTGTTACATTGAGTTGGTTTTCTAGAAAAATTGAGTTCTAGAGTTCTTGTCAAATTTATAATCAATTTGCCTTTTAAAATGGAACTAACATCCCAGGGTGAATAAACACTATGATTTTTAAATCTCTTTGGGTCATTTAAGAAAGATAAGTCTAAGGCCATGTATGTTTTTGGTGGCTAATATTCTCATAGCTAGAGTCAGTGAACTGTTGAACCTAGCAAAAACATTTCTAATGAAGAGAAAACATCGTGGTTTTAATATAAAGCATAATTTCTTAAATAGTAGATTTTGTATCTCTTCTCTAAAATGTTTTGTACCAGAAATGTTTCAGATTTTGGATTTTTTCAGATTTTGGAATATTTATGTGTAAAAATGACAGATCTTTGGTATGGAACCCAAATTTAAGTGTCTAAATAAGTTAGGTTTCACAGATACTCTATGCACATTGTAATTTTTAAAAATATTTCCAGTGTGCTTGTGTTTTGACTGTGGCCATCAAATGTGGTCAAGTGTGGAATTTTCCATTTCTGGCATCATGTTGTTGCTCCAGGTTTCTGATTTGGAGCATTTCAGATTTATAATTTTGAATTAACAATGTTCAACCAACCTAAAGGCATTAGTGTTTAACTCTTGTGATTTCAGTCCATGGGCACTATTGTCCGAAAATAAATGGAAAATGGAGTGAAGTAAGAGGTAGAGGAAGGAGGTTTTCATGAATGAAACACTCCCAAAGCAATTACAGAAAGTAAACTCTTAATGTAGCAAGGATTTTACATTAACTAGGAGTTTTAAGGAATATTTCAAGAAAGCCATCATTTGTATTATAAATTAGAAAGTAACACATTTAACATAAACTGTGTGTAACATTTCTCTCACAAGTTATAATCATAGCAGATTTTCCAGATATTTGATAATTGATACTCCAAACACCTAGCAGAGTCACGAAGGATATCTTTTCTCAAGTATAAGGATCAATAATCCCCAGGAAAATACACCAGTTTAAAAGTGGCTAACTCCTACCCATTTCCCCCAATGGTACCTTAGCCATATCTCCTTCATATTCCAAATGTCCCACCCCACACATGTTGATTCTATTTTCATACTGCAATTCCCATTCCATCTAAATCATCATTTTTCTAACCAAACAACTATGATAAAAATATTTCTGTTGCATTCAGAAATCTCTCCATATAAAAGAACCATTTTCTGCCCCAGGGCATAGAAATCTGTACTCAAATTAGCCTTAAATTTTTAAGGAAAAGCCAGACATGGGGATCTAGCCTTATAATTGAAGCAATCTGGGAGGCTGAGGAAGAAAGATTGCAAGTTAGAGCTTACTCTGAGCAATTTAGCAATTTAGTAAGACTGCCTCAAAATAGAAGATAAGAAAGGACCCAGAAGATATAACTCAGCAGGAAGACCCTGGGCTCAATTCCCAGAACAACAACAACAACAACAGAACCTTAAAGGAAATGATTGACTCACACTACTGAAAATCAACAAGTAGATCACACTCCAGGAGAAGCTTGACTCAGCAACTTGAAGACCACAAAAACAGTTCTTTAGTTCTTCTCTTTTTGATTTACTGTCAATGGAGTTTATCTAGCTCATCCTCCAACATTCCAGCAGGGCCTCACTGTACCCCCTAGAACCAATTGGTGATAGAAGTTGCAAATATTGCATCCTCACATGTTATCAACTATTGAAAGAGAGAAAACATCAAAAACATTAGCAAATATCTTCTATATACCATTGGCTCTGTTCAAACTTTGCAATGTTGGAAGAATGTGCCTTTCTGACTGGGTGCAACCAATTCGGACTCAAAGCTATAATTTTGAGAGACTGGACATTACTCAAAATACTTGGCTATTATCAGCAGACATTCAGTACTATAAAACAAAATTAAGAAATGCTTAGATGAGACAGGAGTTGGATGCCATGCAAAAATAGCAGCAACCACCCCACATATGTCTATTACTGTTCCTAGACATAGTGTTTTAGATGAAGAAAGATGTTGAAGGGATGAAAGGTAATGACGCTATGACAATAATTCATGTAAGATTTGAAAAATAGAACCAAGAAAGTTTAAGTTATACTGCCTCACATATCAACACATATAATCTCGTGAAGGGGTATCCTTTTTACTTTACTGGGTTGTATACACCTACGATAAATCTATAGTGCCACTGTCCTCTTTATAATGAAATTAACCAACTTTGAAAGTGCAATTATCAAAAGTTACAAAATTTGGAAGCAAGAGATGGTCTTCAGAAAATATTTCAAGCACACATTACTTTAGTAGCATGCCTTCTACAAAGTAGATAGCAATAAATAATATAGACATCCTGAGTCTTTAGAATCATAGGGGGAAAAAATCAGACTCTTTGTAAATGGAATACAAATTTATTGTAGAAGACACATTTTAATGCTACTTTCAGAGAGCTGTTAGCATGTATTATGTCATTCTCACACCTCCCACAACACATCTTTGTCAGTGCATAGCCATTCAAAATATGAAAAATCATAAACCTCAAAATGTTTAGAAATGTGTAGTTTGCAATGCATTAGAAGAAAACATTGAATAAGATCAGAAAAATGTAACAAAAGCCAGTAATTCTCTGAATCAGAAGGTTGGAATGTTTTCTCTGCACGTAGTGAGAGACAGGCTGGCATCTCACTAATCAACCTTTAGGCTCTGCTGCCCCTAGCAATTGACTTACACCGATTCTTATGTATTACTTAGTTTTTCTTCTACCTTAAAACCTGGCAATGTGACTCAAGGGTCCTAGGACTTCATGGCGCATGTGTATAAAATCTAGCAGTTGCCTATAGGCATGTTGACATCAAGATTATTCACTGGAAAAAAAATGTGGCGTTGATTACCAAATCTATTTCAGTAAGCATGGTGATGCATTCCTATCACCCCAGCCCTCTAAGAGGCTGAAACAAGATGATCACAAGTTCTAGTCAACAATGGGCAATTTAGCAATTTAGAGAAATCCTGTCTCAAAACAAAAATTGAAAAATGTCTGGGGATATAGCTTAGTGTGAGGATTCTGTGGTCAATCACCAGTAATAGAAAAAATATTTCATAACATATTTATTCACTTAATCAACCTTTACTGCATCTATTTTGTATGTCAAGTATTTTGATATATAACAGGAATATAAACCATGAATAATAAAGTTTGGGAATGCTAGAAACAAATCCTTTACTGTGGTATACTCTAGGTCCGTAATTGAGAATAAGGTAGTGGAATGGGTCCATGCAGTCACAAAGAGAAGCTGGTGTATACTAATAAGCTGGTCTATGGTGAAAGGGAGGAAGGAGCGCCAGCACAGGGGAATGCTGGGAAACAGCTCATGAAGGAGTAAAACTGGAAGCTGAATACCTAAGCATGTGCGTTAAGATTCTCTGTAAGTTCTTAGCGTAAACAAGTATTTCCTAAAAGGCACTGCAAGCTTTATGCAATATAATGCAAAACCACTAACTATGATATGTAGGGTACCACTTTGCTTAAATTTGCCTGTGAAGGTACTGATACATAGCTACTATTGCAGTGTATTTATTGACAGCACCTTTCACTCTTGTAATTATCTTGAATTGGATGATAAATTATATAGTTATCCTATTCTAACAAATTATAAATGGCACCTTTTGCCATTCTCAGATTTAAATATATTTGAATAGAATCCTTTCTTATCTCAAATAATTTCTTGGCTTTTGGAAGCTCTAACTAATCCCTGAAAATTTGGTGAATTCTCCGAGTCTTTGATTAGCTTGAACATGTGGGCTCTCACAATCCTGCGTTCTCCCTGTGCCGCTCTCACAAGACAAGACAGGGAACTCATTCCTTCAAATTCCACTAGAAAAACAGAATTCATTCCCATCATTAGCACTGAGACTCCTGATTAGTGAGTGCATCAGGAAATCAAAGCAAAGTGGGACAAACCTCACCACTGAAGAAACTCATTAGAACTGCAAATGGTGTATCTGTCTTCCAGGAGAAATGGTTCAGAAGTTTGTTACTTCTTTCTCCAGGGATTGTCTTAGATTTCTCTTAATGACTACCCTTTCCCTTTTTCTTTTCCCCCCTCTTTTAAGTGTTTTCCCTTCTTCCCAGGTCTTAGCTGAACAATTTTCCCCATTGTTTCATATTCCCTAAGGTAGGATCTACTCATATATCCTCACCTGGCCCAGGGGAACAGTCAGTTCTCTCCCTAATTGCATACAATTCAACTAACAGCGAGAGTAGAGTTGAATGTATGCAAAAATGGAAATGCATGGAGAATTAAAAGTGGTAGTGAAGCAGTATAAAATAAAAATAAGTAGAAGAGAAACAAGGTAAATCATAATTTTATGTTTTAGAGTCAATCAGAACAAAACAATGAAGGTGGTACATGACTTTAAAACAGAATACAAGGAAATCAATAATGACTACCATAATGCTTCTTGTTATCATCAAAAGCACTGTCCATACCATAAGGCAAAACAAAATGAAACAAAATAGTATAGAACAAACCCAATAAAAATAAAACAATGGAAGCAATATAGGACTTCAAACCAAGAAAATAGTAAAACCACAGTGGGTACCATAAGGTATCTTATCTTCAAAGTAGCTGCCTATATCATTAGACATGATACAATCAAGCAAAACAAAATAGAATAAAATCAGTCAAAACAAAACAATGAAGCAATACAGGGCTTCACAACAAGCTAATAGGAAATCAATAATGGCTACCATAATATATTTTGTTATCTTTGAAATAGCTTTCCATTCTATCAAATATAATAAAATTAGACAAACCAAAACAGAATGAAACCAAACTAAACAAAACAATGAAAGTTTCAAATCACAATAATAGAAAATCAAAATTTTAAAGTCAGACTTTTAATAAAAATTGCAGTTTCAGGACACAAAGCCAGAAAAAAATTCAAAGGGCCTTAAATACAATAGCCTATAAACTAGATTGGGAACTTGCATTTTCACCTGATAAAATTGTACTCTCTCCTACCAATCCCCAACATCAGGCAGCACTATTAAGAAACTGGACTTCTAAAAGTTAAAGATTATTTAAATGTTGACAAATAAAATATTTTCAATAATAATAATAATAATAAAATAAGATGGAATACCTCAGCTTCAAACATACACAAATGGTTTGCATTTTAGCATTTAAACCCAATGGATAAATAAATTATCCTAGATATATATTTATATCCTAGATATAAATTATCCTAGATAATCAATTTTAAGGACTCCCAAAACCTATTAATATATTCAGCTTGCCACAATGTCCTTGTGTCCCTCTTAGTGACCCACACCTCTTTTTTTGCATGTACTTTAAAAATTATGTCTAATATTCCCTTTTATGTCTCTTATTGACATGTCTGGAAAACTGTCTTTCTGTGTGAAAAGTCAGAAAATCTGGAACCTGCCCTTGTATGTGAGTTGAGTCTAATATCCCATATTCCTATTTTGTAAGCACCTTTAAAATAAATATCATACATTGCCACCAAAAAGTTTTCTCATAAGTTTCTTTTCAAAAGAAGATTTTTTACTGGAAAATCTATAACACTTTATTTCAGTTAGAAATTATTAAATTGACTTCTTGACATAATATATTGTATGAGCTTGAGTAGTAAAACAATATATACTTAGGGTTCGGTTAGTTTATTTATATTCACAAGTATTTAATCTTCAGGAAAAAATAATAAAGCTTTGACTGCCTAAAATACAAACAAGATGATGAAGTGTATAGAAGGCAAACATAGAGAAAAAGAAAAAGGCTGGTCAGCACACTTTTTTAAAAAGCATTTTATAGACACTTAAATTTGCTAGAGGAAGGCTAAAAATTCAACTCTGCATTTCCTAGCAGTAAAAGTAAAGCATGAAGTAAAAATCAGTTAAAAGATTCATGTTACCATTAAGAATTTTTTAAAAATAAAATGAAGTCTTCGGGAATATATAGCTTTCTTAATAATAAGACCTGAAAAAATAACTTCTCTGTGAAATTTCTTTAAAGCATTAAAGTATTATATAAGATTAAATTGACCCTGTTCTCAGCAATATCCCTTTAAAAGCTTGAAGTCAATTTCCTTTGTATGGCTGTGTCCCACACAAGTTAATGTCATATTCCAATGCAACTGATTAAAATTATTTTAGAAGAAGTAACAGAGTAAAAGTATGTAGCATTTACATGATACAAATTTTTTAAATTTTACATTTTATGGTTTGCAAAGGCTTTAGTCAACCCTCTTTGATTATAGTTTCCCAAAAACCAAGATTTTGATAGAAATCAAACAGTATAGGATTCAAAATTGTGCTTTCTGGCTAAAACTTATGATGCAAATATTCTAACCTGCTGATGAAAGATAAATCCATATTCTTTGGCAGTCAGTGGAGCAGGTTTCCAGCAATAATGAAGTTGCCTTATCAAGATTAGGCATGTGAAATAGGTGATCATTTCACATCCACATTGGTGTGGAAATCCCTACTGAAAAAAAAAAAGATATTTCTACCAGCACAGTTCTGGGTTTCCTCAAATACACTGACAAAAACACAATCAAGGCCCAAGGACTCTGTGCCATGAGCAGAATAAAGATATTTTGCTCAGAGCTGTGTAACTTCCCTTTGCACCCTACTACTAGTTTGTCAGAAGCATTCTATATGGAATTTGATCTACTGAACAGAGTTGGATGGTCTCACGTTATTAAATGTTGCATGACATTTGCTACAAATAACAATTCAGGTTTTGAAACAGATCTCTTGAGCCATTCTTTATTGATTACAATTAGCTCTTAGAATCTGTTGAAGTCATTCCTTACCTAGCACATGAAAGCAGGTGGAGAAAATAGACTCTAATTCCATAATACAGCTGCGAGGAGAGAAGATGCTGTTCTACAGGCTGAAGCACACCTTGAGGACGTGAGATAACCAGGCTTGAAAGCAGAGAGTCTCTAGCATCTCCAGGCTATGGTCAGTTCACCGCAGGTGAGGGAGACACAGGGCTGGAGTTCCACCTGCATAACGTACATGAGCCTGTCTTGTAATTTCTTGGATCTTTGTCCTTTTTATCAAATATGGAGATAGGAAGTTCCAGACCACAGCAGCAGTAGCATTCAAACATTTTTAAAGCAAAGATTTTCTTCAAAGAAAATGTTTCTGAATATCCCATTGCACAACATGAGTGAAAAGGCCACAACAGGCCAGGGATATAGTTCAGTGGTGCAGGCCCTGCCTGGCAAGCTTCAGATCATGAGCTAAATGTTTATATATATATATATATAATCTTTTTAAGATCAAAAATGTACATTTACTTTTTTCTGTCAAGGCAACCCTGATATGGATTCTGAGAAAACCTTGGAATTGTAAAGAACACAGCCTAAGGATTAAACCAGCCTGTATCTAAGACATCAGTCCTGAATGTGGCATTAGTGATATTCAACACAATGTCCTCACCATGCAGATGGAAAACCACAGAGCACAGAATCTGAGCAGCTTTGCAAGTGCCACAGTGATAGCTCAGTGCGTTAGGACCTTCCCATCCCCATTATTTAATTAGTCTGTATTTGTGGCGCATAATAAATAGCTTCATCAAGGGAAACTGGTACATACACACATGGCATCTTGACCCTTTTTAACGAAAAATGAATAAAAGCAATAACACAGAATTTCAAAACAAAAAGGGATGAACGATGGTTAATGTATTGTGGATTGTTATCTTCAAAGTAGTTGTTAGGATTACAAGATATAGGCTTGAAAAAAAAAATCAAACAATCAAACAATGCAAGCACAAACGATTCTTCTTAATGACCTAAACAGAGATTAGCAGTATCAATTTTGTACATGTATATCAAATCTTTTCCCATCTTTCTTTTCTCCTTTCCCCTATTCCAGTGGTATTTCCCCTTCATCTTTCCTTCCCCATGTTTGCTCTGATCTCCTTCTCATCCCCATAAAGTCAATCTGTAATAGTTTTCGAGTTAAAATGACTTAGTAAATCAAATTAAATTATAGTATTTTACCATGTAGAAATGAGATGTTATTGAGTCCTACTGAAAAATCCTAAGATTTCATGGACTACTTAGATAGTGATAAGAACCGCCCTTACCCTATCTTGACTGTCCTACTGCTCCTCAGCACCTCACCCTGTGGTTTTGGTTATCACTATCATTATTATCATAATTGTCCTTACCAAATAAATTAGTGTTGATCAAGTAGAGCTAAGTCAGAAAAGTCCTAAAGCTATCACAACTCTGAGCATGAAGCTGGTTGATCTTAAATAAAATGAGAAAGAGGAGGGGACCGAAGAAGGAAGGAGAAAAAGAAGGAAAAGGGATGGGAAGGGAAGGGAGGGGGAAGGGGGAAAGAAAAGAAAGAGATAAAGATATTGCTTTGAAATAATTCTATCAGAGTTTAGAAGCTATTTTTATCTTCCAAGATTAAATCCACTTCTAATTGAGAATAATTCATGTTAATATATATCTCATGAGAAGAAAACTAGCATCTGTAAATAATATTCTTGCCCGTATATAACCCAACAAATATATGAGTTTTGTCCTCCATCAATTATACCTAGATACTGTGAAATTTTGCAAATATTATAAGGAAAAGTACCAAGGAGGATTTTATGTTCTCAATAGGGTAAAATGTCAATCAAGAGTCCTTTCATTTATCTCTTTAGTTTTGGAAAAACATTTTCTTGAATGCTGTTTATGAGCAAAGTTACTTGTAAAATACCAGTATTATTTTAGTGTCATACTGTCTGGTTATAGCTTTCCAGTGGAAATAAAACAGAGTTTTTTCATTTGAAATATCATGATTAATCACTCTCAATATAATCCTCTTCGTCTTTAACACATTGTTCTTGTCACTTTCTGAAGCAGCTCTGGAAGTCCTCTTCTGTCAATGACTGCCTCGATGTCCTAAATTGACACAAAACGTTTACTTCTCATAGCCGTTTTGAATTTTGAGAAGAACCAAAAGCCACTTGCCACTAGTTCTGCTGAATAAGGTGGACAAGGACGCACCAAAGTGCTTTCTAAGAGACTTCCTTTGCATTGCATGGCTCCTGGCCGTGGCATTCCCCGTATTTTATCATACCTCACAAAAATACTCATGAAAGAGAACGTTTAGAATGGTATATGAAAATGGCAAGAACAATGGGATGGAGTATTCTGGGGAGGATTTATAGAACTGTGACTACCATAATAAAAATTTTAAAAGCTAAACATTTACTGTATATTTTGGTCATCCCTTTTATAGTTTATTTTTTGCTTGATTCTCAGTTAAGTATGAATGCTGAAAATGAATCTACCTGAAAAGCTTGATATCTACATGGAAGGGCTTGAAAAATCCCTAAATTATACATTAAAACTGATGTGTGTAGGGGCTGTGTGTATATACACATAAAACCTTAAAACTGCTCTTATTTCAAGTGAGCAAACACTTCTTCGTTTGTTTTGAAAAGAAATACTGAAAGCAACTACAAAATATTCAATTCCTTCAGCAGGATATTTAGAAAAAAGAAAGCGATAAAGGTAAACACTCCCATCTTGTGGTGACTGTTGAAATAACAGGTCTTAACAGGATTGGCTGCCATAGAAAATGCCAGTCATAAATTTATTAGGAGACTCACTTCCATTTATTGGTCTTCCTTCAGTCCCAGTTTCCTTATTAGGAACTATATGTAAACTGTCTTATTAAATGCTCAAAATGACACAACAAGATATGCCACTTATGTTTTAAAGTAAATTATTAAATTGTATGATATAAAAAAAGTGCACTTGAAGAAAAAGAGACACCACAGTATCCAGTACTGATTCCGTAATGCCATGATGTGAAATCCAGCAATACTATCATTCTTTGTTCAAAGTGATTTTAGCTTGCTTTGTTTTGTTTAAGTTCAACACACATGAAGGTATGGACAGCTGTTTTGAAGAGAATGAGAGACACTATGACAGCCATTCTTGGCTTCCCTATTGTCTGGTCTTGAAGACCTGAAACACCTTCCTCATCCTGTTCAGATCAGTTCCATACTATGTTGTTTCATGTGAATTTCCTGTATGTGATGATATGGACAACTATTTGGAAGAAAACAAGAGTCAATATGATAGAGAGTGAATATCTCTGATTGTCTCGCTTTGAAATTTATGTCCCTTACATTGCTTTCTTGTGATCGGCTTTGTTCTGTTTTGTTGTGTTTAATTTTACCCTTTTGATATAATTGCGTGTATGTTTGCGTGTGTAAAATGGATGACCATATTACTGTTTTGTCAGATCATGGAGCAGAACTGTTAACAGTCTCACTGTTTGAATATCTACTTTGCATGTTTTAACTTTGTAATTTGAACAACTATTTCCAAGATGTCAGTATGTAATTTATCAAGTAATGATTTCTTAGTCTTTTTTGTTGTTGTTGTTCTTTTCCTTTTTTCCTTGGAATTCTGTATTGTCGCTACCCCTTATTCTGTTTTGTTTTGTTTGATTTTTTTCTCTTTAAATAAAATTTAAAAAATAAATAAATTGCTATAAAAAAAAGTGCACTTACAACCTCTCTTTTTATTTACCAAAAAGGGCAACTGAAGTCCTAACTGGTGGATGGTTTGAAGTCATAGATATTTATTTTGTTAGTGACTCGGCCTCTTGATTCTCAGTCTTGTGCTACAATAGTCTACCATCTCCTCTTGTGTGATACTATTCTCAATCATAAGTGAATGGAAAACACAGACCTCTACTTTGAAACTGTAGTCATTATGATATTCAAGTTTTTTCTACAGCAGTAGAAACATGGCTTGCTTTTTGGCAGTTGGGTACAGGTTACAACTGATTTCTTACTCAAAGCAAATGCTTTTACTTTTAATAACTTAACAATGGGTCAGCACAAAATGCTACTGCTGACTGGTCAAAGGTGACTTAAAACTTTCCAGAAAAAAGAACAAGCACAATAGGTCAGCAGACAAAAGACAAAAGGTCAGGGGAAAACCCATAGTATTAAATTCCATGATTGCAAATTTATTAACAGATTTTATAAAAAGCAATAAATCTTCATGTCATAGAGCCCATTTTACTGTATCATCTTATTCTAGCATTTTAAAAAGAGAAGGATACATTCATTACATTTGCTTCTCTTTGGAAGAGAAAATAGCATTTTCTGGGGCTCTTTCTTAGAATTTCATAGATTTACTCAGATACAAGGAGGACAATAAGATATTCCCGTAAAAAGGTCTCCATTTCAGTGATCCCAATTAAGGGTTACTGGTTTGGAGGCCTCTGCCTCAGGTCGTGGCAGTGAAAACACCTGAAAAAAGATTTCCATTTTTAAAAGCTTGCTTCAGTTTAGAGAAGATAAGATTGGCCAGATAAAGCCATTCATCATAATCTGTGCTGGGTGAGCGCTTCCAGGCTGCTGACATTGTGCAGATCTCCTTGTGCCAGGAGTGGGGAACAATTCCTACCTCAGGTCTCACCCTTGCCTGCCTCCCTCAACACACATCACCAACTCCACAGAAATGGAAGACAAGGTTCTTCCATGAGCTGATATTGGCAGGAAAGACAGAGCTTCTGAGCTGTTTCATAGCATTGTCTGGAAGACATATTTTTTCCTAGTATAATTAACCTGAAAAAGAGAAATAAATATGTCAGTTAATGTTGAAATCAATAGGCCCATGTGTCTTTACTGAAAGGAAGAGTAAAAACAGAACAAGAAATATATTAATATCATGTACTAATTCCAGTTAGATAGAGTTGGTTTTTAAGTAAATTTAACCTTAAAGAAAGCTTTTCATTATATTTAAAGATTAGTCTAAGGACTATTTAAAGTTTTATATTTAAAAACATTTAGAATATCAGAGTTTTCCAGCTCAGCAAAATATGATTCAATTTTTTAATGTAGACAATAACATATGCCCTATCAAGATGAAACTTTAGTGTATTTTCTGATACTGAAATGAGCTAAATTTTTAAAAATAGACTGTACTCCAGAATATTTCGAATGTGTAACTAAATCTTGAACTAATCATGCAATATGTGCACATATATGTATGCATACACAAATGTGTATATATAAATGTATTATTTTACATGTTCTGGCCAAAAATTGTCATTTCTTGACCTATGAGATATCTTGAATTGTATCTAGATCTAGCAACTAAAACTTCAAGTGGAAATCCTGCTATACAGATCACATGTATTCTACCACTCTCAGCCAACAAGCAAAAGCTCATGTGTGCTTCACAAATGAGCTACAGACTGGAGGGAGTAAGAATCTCAGAAACAAAATGCACCAGGTATAAATAGTCTGCACAGCCTGAAAGAGCCCCTGAGGCCATGCCTTCAATATCTGTATGTATGACTTAGCACTCCAGCTACTGTTAAAATTGACATACCAAACCGGGGTATGTACAGTGACCAAATTAGCACACCACTACTTCTGGCTACTGTCACATTCCATGAGGCTTTCTTCCCCTGAATTGTATCATTAAGTTCTTCCACTAACAACAGCAATGGAAGAAAACAGATACATAAGCAGATGGTATCTGTTTTGAAAGTGTCATATAGATGCAAGTTCCTTAAAATAGTAGTTTACCTAAAGAAGAGTTTGGAAATAATGGAGAGTCATCAGGATTACACTTATTGAGAATATATGCATAGTATTAATAAAACCTTATAAAATCTTGATCATAGAATGACTCCTAAATTCCTAATCCCTGCTATCATCTAAAAGAAAAGATTTAAGGGCTCTCCCAACACATGCTACCTCAGCTTTGGACAGACTAGAGACTGATGAGTAAGAGGTGTCACGTATGACAAGAGTGGTGGAAGGGAATATACGGTCATCCATAGGCTGTAGTTTGAGGAATGCCCAAGTGCCCTCAGAAGTACCCTTTCTCTTTGACGGCATTGAATTGCCAGTCTTTTGGATTTCTTTATTTAGTTTTGATATAGGAGAATGAAACTCCCAACCTACTATGTCCGCGAGTTTGTGTTCTCTAAAATCAAAGAATGAATTTTAGGAATAACAGAGGTGAAGAGTAGAATATCTTTATTGAGAGAAGGCTTCTGTCTGAAGAGAGACAGAAGGGGACCCGAGCAGGTTGCCTAGGACTCTGTCTTTTCCAGGGACTTTTATAGAGTAAAACCTTGGGTTTAAGGTGGGGGAAGACTGGGAACTCACAAGGCAGATAGGCATAAGGTAGGCCATAACTATAGTTAGCCAATAAGATCAATAGTTCAAATAAAATTGATTACATTAGGGACAAATGGGAATCCAGTCACAAAGCGGTCATTCTTACAGAGCAGTGACTCTTTCCTAATGGGATGGGAACTATTTAGGGTATCAATCATCAGGATATGGGTGCATTTGTATGGTCTTTTGTCTTGAGGCCTGGTCCACAGCACGAGGCATCAGCTTCCCTGGCAGTTTCCAGGTGTCAGCACTGGCTCTAACTGAGGACCCAATCCTATCTCACTGCCCACAATATTTTTGACTAACTCAGTTGCCTGCTTCAGTTTTAAAGCCATAATGTTTTGAATCTTGGAGTTCCTTATCCTTGTGCAAGGTAATACCCTTTTTTAAAAAGCATTTGAATGAAGATCCATTGACCATTTACTGAAAATCAGCATGGAGAGAAGATAGTTATCAAGTTTCCTAGCAGCAGAGAGGATTCAAATGGAGAAACTACAGTTTTTACCAAAATATACTTTGTCTAGTATATTTTTGCTAGGGCTGATGTTCTGCTCCTGTTCTAAATATCTGCTGTTTGTGGTCTCTTCAGGAGTAAATAGCTATGATGTGTGCCTGTCAAAGTGAATACAGAAGCTTTGGGAACCATCTCACATTCTCTGTAATTGACAGGTGTAGGGTACATTCGGCTTTTGGATAGCTTGCATTCTGGTATCTATCACTGACATTTTTACCAATCTAGTTATCACATTTCTGAGATTATAAAAAGAAAACATATTGAAAGTAAGGAAGAATGAGTGACAGATCCATGTCTCTTGAAACTAGTGTGAAGATTTTTGCCTCTATTTTATCAAGAAATATTTCTTAAATGTTTACATTTTCATTCAATGGTAAATTCTCATTTTCAAGGATTAATAGACCATAAGACATAGCTCACTTGGTGCATTCTGGATAATTTATGTGTCTTCTATAAACACAAGGAAGAGATCAATTGAAGTAATAGAAGGAAAGCAACAAAGGAACATGCTCAAAACAAAGGAGAAATCAATACCTTGTTGTAGACTCCCTGCATGCAAGATTCGAACTCTGAGATTTGCCCAAGTTATTTTTGTGCAAAGTGGTTCTATTTTTATTTACTAAGTCAAGTCTTGGAAGGTAATCTGTCAGTTTTATTCAGGGCCTGTAATTCTCTCTCTGGTCTTAAGGTGAGAACAACCATTGGTGAAGTCAGTACTTAGAGGAAAAAGAGACTGTTCTCATTTATTTCAAATCCAAACTTCTTTAAGCTACTAGCACCTTTGATCCAAATTAGTTACCTTCCTTTTCTCTTTGAGAACAGGGAATCACTGAACAATTATGCTTTTCCCCATAATACTCAAAAGTAGTATTTTTGACATCTTAGCACCTTTCATCTAATCCAAGCCATATATATATATATATATATATATATATATATAGTAATATTTCTTTCTCTTTCACATTAGATTGAAATACAGAATACAACCCGGACTACTATCTTGCTATCTCTTTTGGTTGCAGATAAATCTTGAATTGCTTCATTTGGTAAAGAATGAAGATCATAAACATTACTGCACAATGCATTAAATTGCTGAAATGTTTTTTAAGTAGGAAAATATTGCTGGATATACTTCATAGCTTAAAATGTTTCATAGTTATTGCTGAAAGATAAAGCAAAAGATAAATAACAAATATTAAACATTAGACTGGATCAATTAATCTTTTTCAAATAAGAAAAGCCTATTTGCAAATTTCTTTTCACCTTTGCTGCATAATGGTAAATTTGCAATGTGTAGAATTGTGAATCACTAATTAAAAAAGAAACTTTGGTGTCTATGGTCACTTTTATTTAAATTTGCCACATGATGTCTTCTTTCCTTGAGGATAGGAAGGCTTTAAAGGCTTGTGATCATGTACAAATCAAATGACCCCTACATCTTGCTTCTTGAACGTAAGCTAGATATGTATGTAACAGTCAAAAAGTTGAATAAAAATGATCAGAAAATGAAAAAAGGCCCCAGTCCAGTCACCCCCTACATATTGAAAAGCTTTTCTGAGGTGCTCATGAAATAAAAACTGCAGCTGGATTTCCGCTTCCTTGACACAGCATTATTCTGGCTGGAAAACCTGGCTCACTTCCAGTAGAGGACATTTGGCGTACCAATTGTAGAAATACATAGTGAATAAGTTCTAAACTTCATTCTCAAGGGTTCCCAAAAACCAGAGAGCACGTAAATGAAACTTCTTGAAAGTTAAAATTATTCTAGTTGCTAAAAAGTGATAAAATTTATGATTAGATATTATATAATATATTGCAATAGTTTCTCATAGTTTGATAATTAGCCCTATGTTTGAAATATATTAATTCATCTTAGAAATTTCTGTCCTTCAGTTTGATTTACATTTTAAAATACCAATAGTATATAGGCTAAAGATAAAACTCAAGTCCCAACAGCTATGTTCGTAGGTCTGTTAGGACATATACAAACAAGCATCCTATGAAACACAAACAAATGAACACAAACATTGTTAAGGAAAAAAGGTAACTTACACTAAGAAAGAAACTTCCATAAAATCTATTCCTTCCTTCTTTACACAGGAAGATTCCCAAAATCAAATCCTATATCCAGAAATTTTTTATAATTAAACCAAGAGATTTATTCCTATGAGAGTTGTAGATATTTCTGTTGATATTGATTTTTTTTAAAAAGTAGAAGACAAAAAACCTGTAAAATTGAAAAACCTCCATAAAACATGACTTCAAGAAGTTCTGAGCTCAGTGAGAGAAGAATTCTAGATAGGTCAAAAAAAATTATATATATATATATATATATATATATATATACTCTCTATTTTCAGTGAAATAATTCATAATATAGGCTTTGGATTCATCCTTAAGATGCAAAACTATCATGCATTCAAAAAGGTGCTTTTCTCATTAATTACATAGCAGAACATCAAACAAAGGAATCTAAAATGGACCAGCTCCAATCCATCTGGAGCAGTCAGACCATGGGAAGGGATTTCAATAACACTGTGGAGACCAGAAACAAAAGCTTTATCAAAAAATATAGCCATATCCTTCCTCCATACCCCCTCCCTTCCACCTCCTACCTTATCCCATGACCTTAAAGAATCCCCAAATCTGGGAAACATTAGTAGCGTTGCTCCACCTGACCTCCATTACTGTCCCCAGTAGGCGAAGGTAGTCTCTATGGCAGCAACTGTCAAGGTTTAGTGTGAAGTGTGACATTCATCTCAGACACAGAGATACTCCATATGAAATAAAGGGACCATTGATGGAGAAGTGCAGAAATGTCTTACAAACATAAAACAATATCCTGGGAGAGGAAGTAATAAATAATAAGACATTCTGACCACACCTGCTACTCATTAAGAGACAGGAGCCTCTTGGTCACCATTAATACTTTCAGCATCTGCCAGAGGAAATAGAGGGCTTTGTAAAGAAAAAGACAGTTTTGAAAGGTGGTGGTAGAACTGAGCAGATGTGTGTTTACTTGCTGACTACACTAAACTGAAATTCACTGAATAAAGTTTTCATAAGTAAAGCTGAGGCATAAACGCCATACATCAAATTCAGTTTATCTAAGAAATTGTGAAGTTCAATTCAACTCAGACTTAATTCAAACATTCACTCTGCTGTTATTTCTTAAGTACTGGAACATTTTTTATAGTTCCTATAAAATGAGACTTCTTAGAAGTTACATTTGGATTTGAGAGTTAAAGGC
Source organism: Dolichotis patagonum (assembly GCA_004027295.1). Classification (NCBI taxonomy): domain Eukaryota; kingdom Metazoa; phylum Chordata; class Mammalia; order Rodentia; family Caviidae; genus Dolichotis; species Dolichotis patagonum. The sequence continues at coordinate 4,818 of PVJX010011521.1, read as the reverse complement.
AAAGATGAAGATTACAAATGGAAACCAATACTTCCTTCACCAGATGGGACATGAACTATCTCACAGTTCTGTGGTAGCAACACAAAGTAGCCTCAGGCACATAGGCAAGCCTCACTCTCATTGGGAGAAGAGAGAAGAGGCAGAATGGCAAATATTCTCCATCTTCTCAGGCTGAGCATGGAAGCTACTCCAGGAATGCTCTCATGATACTGGGGAACACAGGCAAAGAACCAGCAAAACTATAGATATCTGACACTGCTCGAAAGTATGCCTTCTTTATTCCTACCTATCTCTTCCTGACAATAATCTGTGCCTGAATTCAAAATAAAGAAATATACACTGAGTGTATTAACAAGGCTGGAGTTCTTCTGTCCTTGTATTGCTACATCTAGGGACTGACTTTAACTTTGGCCTGAGTGACAAAAGGGAAAGGAAATATATAGTATGTTTACAGTGAGTTAATTTGTCTCTTTGAAAAATTTGTTTTGATTCATCTTAGTCTGAGCTTCTGAAAGGGAATTAGTAGGAGTTTTAATTTTTTAGGACTACTAAAGAATACTTAAATTATTGCTGCTTAGCTGATATCTGATCCTGGCTCAATCTCTAATGGATTTACAATGTGACTTTTTTTTCCCAGTTGTCAGCCTTGGAACTGAGAATTGCAATTTTGATTAAGATCAAGTGTTCTCTCAGGGTACTCTAGCCTTCTCTCAGTTATTTGATATATATATATATATATATATATATATATATATATATATATATATATATTATATATACACATACATATGTATTTTCCTTTCTCCATAGCTAAGTTTGAAGTCTCTAAATACAACATTTGGTATTTCAGTTTTCAAGCACAAAACAGCAGAATAACTTAAGCTGAACTCTATATGGTGAGGTAATGGATTCCAAAACTGATAAGAATAAATCAGGAAACATGTTAAAATATGATTATGAAGTAGTATAATAATATAAAATTCAATAAACTTAATCATTAAAAAATTTAATAACAATGCAAAATTTATTATTTTATTAATAGTTATTGATAAAAGAATATTATAAACAAATGTATGTTTAATAGCATTTATTTCTTTTTAATATAATGATAGTAACAAATATTAAAATTTCCCTTCAAAGCATTGGCAATTAAAATTATATATATATGTAAATCTGAGTCTATCTAAATAATTTTCAGCCCTTGTTAATTTGAACTTGTTTCTAGAAAATTTGTTGCTTACTTGTGGAATGAACATAAAAAAGGAAAAGAATATTGTGTTAGATTTTTTTACTGACAACTAAATGCAATAAAAGGTAGTAATAAATGTTCTCTAAGAATTTGTAAATAGAATAAAATGTCTCATCTTCACAGTCATACATGAGTCTCCACAGAGTTAGACTAGAAGCATGCCTCAAGAATTTCAAGCAGTCCCAGGGGTTTTCATGGCGTTTCCTTCACATGTCTCACTAAAAGCAAGATCCTGAGAAAACAGATGGCTCTTCTTCCGTGACTCTGAGATCAGCAACCCAGCTTCTGGTGAACAGAATTTCAAGGCCAAGGCTTCTGCTAGCAGAATATCCTGCTTCCTTCCCTCAGAATTTCAAGAGCGAGCCTAAGCTTTGCACCATTGTGTGTGCTACATCCTCACGACTCCTAAACATCCCCCCAGACTCCCGATAAAAGAAGAAAATGAGAAATAACACTGGGAAAGTAGACAAACCACTATGGCACACATGTATTGTCAGAAGAAGTCAAACACTCAACACACTTTACTGCATTCATGCTGAATTCTGTATTTATAGAATGATGCAGAGTAAGTATAAAATCAAACAATTTAGCCTTGAATGCAGCTAACATAAGAGAAGATACTAACATGTGAGAATGAGTGGTAAACACCACAGTTAAGGGTTTAAGTATAAAAAGTGAACACAACCTGATGGGATGACATAGAATACTTTGTCAGTCTAAGTACGTCTGAAAATTGTGAGCGTAAATAAATGTTAACAACTGAATTAGAAACAAAGCAGTAACTCTATAAATGAATGCAAGAATGACTATAATTTTCCTCATTTGTATTTCTGTCTCCAAAAATATTTGATTTCCAAAGGGACAAATAAAAAACAAACTGGAAGAATTAGAGTTATGACCTATGTTACAGAACTATAGATGGGAATAAGGAGTCAAAATATTCACTCTGTTCTATTAAAATTGTCCCCAAACCTTCACTACATTTCAATACATTAGTCCTGACATGTATATTAACACAACTTATCTTTTATTTTCAAATGGTAATTAGAAAAGAAAGCATGGTGGCCACTCTAATAAATATTATAGTAATTATCTTCCTTCATTACTCTTTTTTTACTCTGTAACCTAGAATGAGAGTGATAAAGTTAGTTTCCTTTAAGCATACAACTTTTAAAATTTCCATTTAGAAGAAAAAAGGACAAATCAGTGAAAAGATGGAAGTCTGTTTCTCTTTGCATCCTTCCCCAAAGCCATGTTTATTTTTAACCTCACAGCTAATAAACTTGAAATGCATGTACATCGCCACGTTAGACTGCTCCCCTAATTCAATATTTCTGTGTTGATCTGCCTCATGAACTCTCAGCCTCTATGGTTCAGAGGTCACACAGACTCATCCAGACCAAGACTTTAAGAAATAAAGTCATTATTTTCTTTTTTACCAAAAAAAATTTTTTGAAGAAAAGGAAAAAATTGCTTCATTTTCTTAATTTCATTGCTATCCATCTATCATTCACTGGATTTGTTCTCATCTTTTCTGCGTGTCTAATTTAACACTTTATACTTCTTAACTACTGTACTATAACAAGTTTTTAAAATATCTTACTACCTGCAATATTCAATTCTTTCTCTCTTTTAGCAAAGAGAACTTTCTGTAAAGCAAATCTGGAGAAGTCACTCCCCTTGTATAAAACTTTTAATGGTTCCCTATAGTAGAAAGCTTACACTTATAAGGATGGCATACAAAACCTTCTATGTATGCTTTAAGAGTTCATATATAACGTTTTTCATTCTGCTACTGTCTATATATATGTTCTAGATGCTCAGGTAGATAGATAGACGATAGATGCATAGATGATAGATAAATAGATAGAGAGAGACACATAGATACATACATTTCCAGTAAGTATCATGCTGTCTCATATCTGTCAACACTGCTCAAATCCTCAAAGCTACATAGGTACTTTCTTATCTTCAGACTTCTGGTTCTTCTTCCAAACATTTTAAATTCTAAATCTCTCAAGATTTCTTCATTTGCTAAGATTTCCTTAGATCATCAGCTAGGATTTTATAAATCCTGCTTTTGTTCCAAACTACACCTAGAACATAACTCTAGCACTCTACACATGCACCTTATTTTAAAACAATTTTCTAAGTGTCTTCTCTATTAAAATTTGAAATTGTTATAACAGAGCCATGTCTTTTTCTCCCTGGTATTCTCAGTGATGCGGATATATGTTGCGTCCAACAAGCATAACTTTATAAAAATTAAAAATAGGTCAGTACTGAATTATTGCCTCTAATACCAGCGCTTGGGAGGCTGATGCAGGGGGATTGCTGTGAGTTTGAAGCCACCCTGGGCTATAAAATTAGTTCAAGGCCAACTAGCACTGCATAGCAAGACCCTGTCTCAAAAAGAAGGAGGAGAAGGAGGAGGAGTAGGAGGAGGAGGAAAAGGAGGACGAGGACGAGAAGTGAAGGAGAAGGAGAAGATATATGATCTGCAATGTGTAAGTCAATATTCTGTTGTTTTTCTATATGTTGTGAAAGATTCAATATGTATAAAATAAAATTGTACTCATTAAAGCTAAGAGGAGTCATAAGCACCTATATACATAAGAACATGTAGAAAGGATACAAATAGATATTACTGTGGAAATTAGTGAAAGAAAGTTGTTTTTTCCTAGTCAAAACAACTTAAAGATTACATAGGGAAATAGAAACTGGATGTGGGCATTGACAAAACCTTCAAACCCAAACCCAGCCTGAAATACATGGGCTTTCATTGAAACGAGTAAGTTATCCCCAAATGAAAATGAATCTTCAGAGCTGGATTTCAAAATAATTCATTTAATGGTAGTAATAGGGAAAATTGTATCACTGAAAGTATAAAGAGGTCATTTATAGCATTACTATAATGCTCAGAGAAGTCATTCTAAATGACTTGCTATTAGAATCTCAGACTTTATAAGTGACAATTTGGGGAAGGCTTCTTTTATAGTAGGTGTCTCTCAGGAGACATGAGCATGACAGGATGATCTAAGAGGGACATTAAAAGGGAATAAATAGGTAGAAAGCTGGAAAGAATGGGTCAACATCAATCTATATCTTCAAGTTTTTGAATGAATGATTGTATTGTCTGTCAAAAACAATACCACATATCAGTGAAAAGATAGGACAAGGGAATTTTATTGGGAAAGGGTCCAGACAAAGTCAGAATAGCAAAATGTTTCCTGTTGCCCTTGAAACCACATTATTACTAAGGCCAAGGCTGATTTTCTTTCCAAAATTCAAATCTGACTTTGTCAGTAGGTACTGCCTGAAGGACAGTGTTGACACACATGCTAGGCTCTATTGGGCTCATTGGGAAACAACACACGAATAAAGAGCACCTTTGCATGGATGCTGGAAATCTCAGCAGAGGGTCAGCTGTGCATGTGAAGTTGACTTAGGTGGTTTCAGGTGACCAATTGGCTCTACCAAGAAAGATTTCTCTTTGGGGATGAGGGTATAGCTCAGTGGCACAGTATAAGGTCATGAGTTCAATTCCCAGTAAAGAGAGAGAGAGAGAG
>PVJX010011520.1:0-53297 GCA_004027295.1 Dolichotis patagonum | reverse complement strand
TTTATACTCATTAGAAGGTTATTATAAAAAAGGTGAAAATTAACAAGTTTAAATTGAAATGTAGAGCAAAGTACACTACTGATGGAAATGTATATTAGCATATATAGCAATTATGAAAAGCAGTGTACAGTTTCCTAAAAAAATAAGTAATAATAGAATTACCATATGATTCAGCAATCTTATTTCTGACTCTATATCCAAAGGTGATGAAATCGTGTATGGAAGAGATACCTGCACTTTCATGTCACAATAGTGAAGATATGGAACCAAATTAAGGTTCATCAGCAGATACATAGATAAGGTAAATATGTACATACCCAAAGAAATACTAGTTAACCTTAAAGGAGAAGCAAATTTGTCATTTGTGATAACATAGATGAACCAGTCATTAGGTTAAGTGAGATAAGCCAGGCACAGAAGAATAAATGCTACATGGTTTCACTTATACGTGGTATCTAAAAAAGTTGAATTCATGGAAGTAGTGAATAGATTGATGATTACCAGAGTCTGGGGAGTGTTATTAGAAATAAAGTCAAGAGGTATATTGGTGACTATTGTTGATAATAATGCATCATATTTTTGAAAATTTCTAAAGGAGATTTTAAGTGTTCTCACCACCAAAAGAAACAAAAATAAAAAAGCTAAGTATATGACATAATGCATATGCTATTGGTTTGATTTAGCAGTCTACATTTTATATATCTACATATATCTATATATAGATATATATTTCAAAACAACCCAAAGAAAATAAATCTACATAGTTTTGTCAATTAAAATGAATAAAATTTTAAAAGGCATTAAAAAATAAAATATTAATTCAATTGTCTTCCATAATATGTACAATGTTTATCTGGTCATCAGTTTATATAACCTCCTAGTAGGTAAAGAGCCTGCTTACCTCTCACTAGAATTTAGTCACATTAATGGGCTCTTAATTCCTATTTAATGAAAATAGCTTTTATTAGACTATAAAAAAGGTGAGAGCAGGTTCTACATTTTTGATCAAGCTGTACTGAAGATTGTTTAAAAACTAAAATGCATAAAAGCATATTAAGATGAAGAAAGAACTGGGAATTGCCAAGAAACATATCAATAGAACAAAAATATATCTTCATTGAAACCAGCAATATAAACTTATAAAAACCTTTCAGTACACACACACACACACACACACACACCCAAACTCACGCATATACACTATTATTACTACCACTAATATTTATGTTTGTAATAAAGAAAAAGAGATACATGAATTGGAGACTTGTATTTAAAAGCAACCTACAATTAACTTTAGAACATGTTAGTTTATTCAGACTGACTAAAGAGTAAATGCTTTGAAAAAATCCAGCTGTTTCAGTTAGTACTTTCATGCAGCTAAGCAATGAGACAAGCTTCAAGCTGCTGTTTTTTTCCCTGCATCAAACACACATGCACTATGCTGCTGCCTAAAACCCCATCTCCAGCACATTTGCCAAGTAGAATTCCCGTTGAGGATTTCTTAGTCATTTAAAATTTTATCCTAACTCTTCATTGTTGTCCTTTGACTGATGGCGTCTACATAAAATCTACAGCAGAAATACTATATAGCAGGGTAATTTCCGCTTAATGCTAATTTAGAGTAGCTGACTGGGGAGAAGTGTGGCCCTTTCCTTTGTTGTTTTTAAATCCTCTGGGTGGCAGTGGAAAGACTAAAGCTACTGGATTTGTCTCAAAACAGAGGGTATTTGTATACAGTTTTATGGTACATAATGCGTCAGGCAGTTCAAATTCCAAAGTGTTGTTATAACTTTTAAATAATACATCTCTGAAATTTTGTCTTAGTGTTGAACATTCCAGTCCTCCACAAGCATTTATGAGCTCCATTTTTTTCCGCTTATTAAATAGCAATCTTCCTGGCACATGTATAATACTGTGTGTTCTAGCCAAATAAACCACTGCTAGATGAAATTAGTTAAATTTAATGCATATTTCATAACATTACAAGCACACTTAATTTGTACCTTCTATAAATAAGAACATTTGATGTGAGCATATGAACCTTGGTCCTTCTGAATTTTTGAGCCTTTAATAATCCAGTTAATGTAGATTTGTTAAGATATTGTGCATTTGACTGCTACAAAACTTAGTGATGTGGTACACAGCGGCTATTTTGCAGCTGTGGAAAGGATTACCAGTTTTGCCCTGCCAACAGTTACTACTCTGAAGGAGCATGAAATTCTACAATTCATTGCCCTGTGTGAATGCAATCACGTTGTACTGAGCGTCCTTGTAAAGAACTGTGATCTTTGAACTTCAGGAGCAGTTGGGTGGGAAAGTTTTAAAATCAACATTGCAAGATAATATGCTTAAACTAATTACACTGAAAGAAAAAAAAGGAAAGGAGAGCCTTCCTGTTCACTTTTTAGCCTTCAGACACTCAAAATGGAAACGTGAAATCAAAATTTTAGTTTTTGTTCAAAGTTCAAGGACTTGGTTTGAAGCTACTAGAACTCTTTCTGATGCTTTCTATTTTCTTGACTGCCTCCATCCACTCACATAAAAAATATGAGGAAAAGCAAGTCTCCATTCAATGCTCTTGGACTGGCCATCAAAGAGCTCTGTGAAACAGAACAGAGAACCCTTTCCTCAATAGGCACGGCTCCTAGGAGTCTACATTATTGCCTCAAAACACACTCTTTATGTTCTGTAGGATCTCAAACGCATTGCTGAAATTCAGCTTAGTTGCCAGGCAAGGTTTTGACCTGCCATGGAGAAAAAACAGCTTTGCCTAGCATAGGCACAGACCACAAGCATGGCAGGAATTCGTCAGTTAAATTGATCTCATTTGTTCATAAAGCAGTACTCTATATTCATTCGACCGAGTTATTTAGAACTATTCATCCCACACTTCACTCCACTGTCTTTCTTCTTTTTTTCTATTCATTTATGTCATTTAAACTCCAGTGTAGTTTTTCTCTTTGAAACTGTTTTTCATGATGAACTCTAGAGCAAAGTACATTAGAGTTGGAAGGGACTTTCAAGATTTAACTGTTTTCTTTTTAAAAAATGAGAGTCTGAGACATAATGTAACTCAACCGATATTGCTAATAGTAGCAAGCCCAGAGTAGCCATTCGAGATTCTAGCTTGCAATTTAATGCTCCTTTTGTTTGACCCCACTTACTCTTAAGACATATGACCTCTTCTTTTTAGCTAGCTTTCACATAGGCAGCCTTACATCATGTGATTCAAAGGCATAAGTAATCCCGCTTGAAGCAACATTTCCTCAATGCTGGCCAAGATGCAGGGAATTTCCACCACTAGATTATCAAAAGAGAAGGTCTACTGTTAGTTGTGAATGGACACTGGGCCTGACACAAAGATGTACTCTATTTAAAACTCTTACAATATTTTGGCAAATGGATATTCTATCCCTTGATCCTAACCCTTTGGCATTCCTTAATCCTCCATCACATCAGATACAAGGAAAATTGCAGTAACGCTTTCTGAGGAATACTTGTTGCCAATCTGAAATAACATACAAGGGGAATTCTTATACTTCCTAATAATGTAGATTCCACAAAGCTTCAAACAAAGAGACATTCACGAGGTACTATCTCAATAGTTTAGAAGTAACTGGAAAAAAAAGGAAGGGAAGGGAGAAAAAAAGTGGGAAATAAGGAAAGGAGGGAAGTTAAAAAAAGATGAAAATGTAGACATTAAAAAATGATTATGTAGAGGAAGAGAAGATGACAAACAAAGCTACTTAAAGTCTAATTATCATAATTTATATAGGCTTGAGCATTTCCTAACCTGGATATATTCATGGTGAAAAGTTCTAGGGCCAGGCAGAGCTACACAGATTTGTTCAAATGAATGAAGAGCTCGGAATTGTAAGAGTTTAATAGGTATATATGTGCACCTAAGGATTTTATAAGAAAAAAAGTGTAATAAAATACAAATTTGGGACTGAACCCTAGATTCTGCATTCTCCACAACTACTAGTTATGTCAGTATAGTTGGCCCACAAACCATAGTTTGGGTATCAGCAAGTGAATACATTTAATCAGGTTATCCTCACATCTTGTAGGCTGAGAAATCAGGCTATGTGTTTCAGAATCATAAGTCTTACTTTCTTTAAGGACTAAATATAAAGAATGTAAGATAGATGTTCTTTCCCCAAGTAATTCTCTCTCTGTACTTCTCATACCTCCCACCCCCCAAATAAAAGCCAGAAATAGGCCAAAGAAAAAGGTCTTAATCTGCAGCTGGTTGGATTTGAACATGTCTATTGTGGATAACAGAGGTTCGGTAAAAATGTGAAATTAACAATCCTGGGAGTGTATCAATGCTAACGTGAGGAGTATACCTACTAGCTCTAAACACTGAAGAAACAGAAGACAATATAAAAATAGTTCTAAAAACAAAAAAGGCAGTTCTAACAAGATAGAGTTCAATAGACAGAACCAAATTTGTTGACGTCTTTCTTCTTTCCTGTTTGGTTAAGATTGTTTTCCAATTGCTAGGCCTAAAAGTTTACTGTGATACAGATGACTTTATAAGACATGAAAAGTAAGGTAAAACAGTCCCAAACTTCTCCTCTGCCCATCATCATTTATTTCCCCTTGCACTTTTCTGGTAATTTTTGCTCAGAATTTACAAAAAAAAAATAGCTGGCTTGTAGTAAATAGAGCAAAAATGTTTATGATGGGTTAGATCTACGTGATTTTATGACACAGGAATGTCATATCAAAATCTTCACTTAGTTTGAAAGAAAGTTTGCTAAACAAGTTACTTTTCTATACAACAGTCAAACCCCATCTTAGTTCAATTAATGTAATGTATTTAGTAAATTGAGGATCAACAGTCAATAAATATGTATTGAAAATGTAACTGTGAAATGTATATAAAAATAATAAAATAAAAATGTACATGGATTTATTTTCTTCTCACATTCTCCACTGGTGCATCTGTGTCTTCAAAAATATAACAAAAATATCTCAAGAAAATATAATATTTATAAGATGTCACCAGTCCATATGTTGGGCAAATTATAACAAGTGAAGTTAGAAGGAATGATGACATCTGGGTTAAAAGCAATTATACTGCTTTTAGGGAATGTGAAAGACTGACATAAACCGAGCTGGTAGTCCATGTGAGCAGTCAGTGTAAAATAATTCAAAAGAAGATGATGGAGAGCGGAGGACAAGATAGTGGAACAAATTAAAAGAGATGAAAGTAAAGGTGAAATATGTCAGCTATTATGTGGTTATGCTTTAAGGGTCAAAATTATTTTTAACATATTTCAGAAATACTTTAAATGTTATGTTTGCCCTGGAGATTTAATGCAGTGGTGGGGAGCAGGTCTGTATTATAGTCATGAAACATACCAATAAGCCAGGATATTCTTTTAAGATTAGAAAAACATTTTATTAACTCACTCCACTTTGACAATTTGAGGGCTAACATCTGAAGCCTCATATTGAAAATCCCACATATTGAAAATCCTTTCCAGTCACAGAAATGTAGCCATATCAATGTGAAAGGAGAAAAGTAAGATGCATTGTCTGAAACTAAGAACAAAAGAGAACATTGCCCACCCAATAAATTCTAGATTTAATCAAAAAATAAGGTGGAAATTAATTCTGGATCAAGGAGAAAAAAAATTGCAATAAATTCATGAAATTTCTATGACTGGCCAGCTCTTCACAATCCTTGGTGGCAACACAGCAAGTCTGAAAGTTATGGGACCTCTTTCCCAGTCCGGGTTTATCTGAGCTGACTGAGAGTTTTCTGTGCAGGTGTCCCTCAGTCATGAGCAGACTGAAATACAAGAAAGAAATACTTGCTCACAAATGTCCTATTTGAAAAGCTGGGGGGGTGACAACAGACCCAACAGGCCATAATCTGTCCTGGGGCCTGTGGGACAAGAGTATGAGGGACAAAGCCCTGCGTTCTTTATGGTGTTTTCAGGATAACATTTCTGACGGTCATGGTTTTAAGAAGATGGAATAAGTTTTTGTTTTGTAGTGTACTTTGCATGCCTAGCAGATTGTACTTTTCATTGTCTTTTATTATTAAATCATATGTATCAAATAGTTGTTTTGAAATTATTTAATAGTTCTTCAGAGCACCATAGTCATTGCTTACTGTTTTCAGTTGGAAAATGAATATTTTCTTGAAGTCATAATTTTTACCACAATGAAGCAATTTTATTTGAGTTGGTTTAAATGCCTATGCATTCTTTCTGTATTATAAGGGACAGATTAGATTTGAATAACTGGTGGTACTATATCTTTAGCTCTGACTTTGGTGTATTTTCTCTAAGCAGCTGTGTTTCTTTGGAAATTATGCAGATTATTTTCTGCAGTACCATAGCTGAGCTTACAGTACTCTCCCATATCTCACTGTGCTGTCCAGAGCTCCCTGTGTAGACAGCAGCTGTTCTACTGTAATCCTGTGTGAATAGTGTTCATGGGTCAAGTCATTCATGTTTTGGAGAGGCATAATTTGGCCTATTATTTTTTAATTTGATGTGATATCCATGTAAAGGGAAGATCCTCTCCCTTCTAGAATTCTGGTAGAATAGGGTGCATTTAACAATGTTATCCAAAGCCCTTTTTTGAACAAATGTATCAGTGAAGTAGTTATCCTTCAAGGCCCATAGTTTGAACACTTTCTCTCTCTCTCTCTCTCTCTCTCTCTCTCTCTCTCTCTCTCTGTCTTTCTCTCCCCTCCCCCTTTGCCAGGGACTGAACTAAACAAGTATTCTTCCATTGAGCTATATCTCCAGCCCTTTTCAAATTTGAGACGGGGTCTTTCTGAGCTGCCCAGGCTAGCTTTGAACTTGCAACCCTCCTGCATCAGTCTCTTGAGCAATCGAGTTTGCAGGCATGCACCTCCATGCCCAGCTAATGTACTTAACATGTATTTGGAAGATGTAAAACCTGTTTATGAGTGAAGAGAAAAATGACTGTAGCAATGTTTTGATTTTATGATCTAAAACACATTTTAAAAATTATAATCACTCAGTGGCATTATGTGGTGACATTTTTCTATTTTAGAATATACATTCTGTGACTATGCATTTTATAAACTCAAAGTAGATGCAGTAGCAAATAGAAAATTTCATATTTAGGGAGGTAACAGATTTGTCTTTATGACTTCTTTATGAAATAGAAAAGGTCAAATAGCTTTGTTATTTAATAAATAAATTGAAAGATGAATGTTCACAGTGTAGAGGAAATCATAACCAGAACTCTGGGATTCATAGTGTTCTTGATCTGTCTTGCCTTTCTGGATACGGACAATATTACCTATCTTCTGATCTATGATGTCGCCCAAAGAACACATAAGTAACTAGGCCTCGTCTCACTTGCTTCTTACTTAAAGATATTTGTGCTTACACATTAATATTCCATTTATGTGCTGGATTATAGTTATATTTTAAAGGGGATTTTTCTTAAATTGAGTGGCTACTATACAGAGAGCAATATACATAAATATCTAGAAGAATTTTGTTATTACTACTTATATTACGGGAAATTTAATTGCAAGAAATACTACACACAAATAAACACTATAGGGCAAAGTATTTCCTGCATTGTACATCAATTTGTACACACACACAATTTGTTCTTTCTCAGAGTATCTGTAACTATCTGAAACTATTTCACTTACTTCTTGGTTTATTGTTATACTTCATGAGTGTGTAATCTCCAAGAGAGGAAGGACTTCTGATGGTTTCTTCCACTGCTGTGAATTCTGAGGTGTAGCCTGAGCTCCTGACAGATAAGATCGGTACTAAACACCAGTTGAATGAAAAAATGAATGAGTGAGTGAATGAATGAATACTACTCAGAATTTCAGCATCTGAAACCTGGAAGACCTAGCTCTTCCTTCCAACTATTCATTTTACAATGAAACAATGGAATATATTGGAGTAATCAAAAACTGACAGATCCAGTGGATGAAAATGATTCTAATTTGAATTGCAGTTGATTTTTTTATGAAATCAAAACTAATAAGAGATGCATTTTATTTTAACTTTCAGAAATACTGACTCAGAATTAAAAGTATTTATTATTTCTTCTGCTGCTTCTTTCTCTCTGATTTGATGATATTCGAAAAATCCGCCTATTTCAAAATCCACTTTGAATTTCTTGTGAATGTTTTAGCTTCTTTTCAGAGAAAGAGAGAGGGAGAGGGTGAGCAGGGTGAGGGGAGAGAGAAAGTGAGAGAGAGAAAGAGAGGGAGAGAGTTAGTTTGTTTCCGGGATTGTTTTAAATATTATCTGGAATTATTAGTCATTTTAAAAAAGATTTTATGACACAATATCGACTTCCACAAATATGAATTTGTTTCTACTGCCTTCTGACAGATCAGTCCCAGGCCTTTTTAAAATTCTGGTTGTTGTTTTCCATTGTACTTATGTAGATGTCTCTCCCCCTCAGAAAAACCTAGTGTTTTTATACATCAAATGCAGCTTTAAAGGCACTGTTTTATAAATATGTATTCATCCCTGATAGGTAAGTTACAAAGAAAAGACTCTTCAGTCTCTTAGGTTGTCTCCTAAATCTTTCCATAATATAATGACACAAGACCTTGAAGTGAAAACTTCAGACTGTGTTTTATTCATTGCTTATTCCAAGACTTGTTGAGTAAAATTTCTTCAGTTTGAAACTTCATTAAATAGTCCATTAGTAGAGCTTTAAAAAGTACTCTTAAGTTCATTAGAAGCTAAATTGTGATATTCAGATTAAAATTAAAGAAGAAATACATAGAAAAATATCTGTCACCATTTTACATGATTTTTGCTCTTCAGTCGACTGAGCTGTCATTATTTTGAGAATAAATCCATGAGAGTTGAGCGCTGGTGAAATGAAGTCTGCCTCCTTCCCTGCGCATCTAGGCTGCCTTTCCCAGTGTTCCTGCTGGGTTTGCCACCCCCTGCTCCTAAGCGCTCTGGCCTTTCCCCAGGATGTCCCAAAGCTTGTCAGTTCTCTTCGCTCTGTTCTTTGCTTAAAATATTCTTCTTCTATTTCTGACTGAGCCACTCTTACTTATCTTTTAATGTCCAGTTGAAATATTACTCCATGATACCATATTTCCTAACTTAACCTTTGTTCTCAATATTTTACTTTCTTTTTCTTACTCTGTAATATTTTATACTTGTCTCTGATCACACTAATTGTTGATATAATGTGTGCCTATCCTAGCATGTAACAAATCCATTAGAGGCAAAAACTGAGAATCATTTCAGTCTCACCAGGGTCTAGAGCACATGTGGCACATGGTGGGATCTCAGTAATTGTTCAAAGGCTACTGACACATGCGTGAATTCATTAGTCATAGGAGTCAAATGGTTTGGTATTTGTATTATTTTATGAAATGAGGACAGCATTGTAAGTGCTGAGATTCCTCCCATGTGATTTAAATAGCCTTACTTAGGAAAATCATAAAAAATTTCTTTTGAAGAACATGAAGTGTCAGGAAAAAATTAACATTGTTTCATTGCACATTTTAGTATAATAAACATATGCTATGGTTTAGCAAGTTAAAGTAAGATAAAAAATTATACAGCACACTAACATCTGTTCTTAGAGAAAATGCTGGAAATTTTTCATAATTCATTCTCTTCAAAAGTTTTAGTATTGTTTTCATAGTAAGAATAAAAGTGAAAAGCAGTTGATTTAGGTAGATTTAATATCAAATGGACTATTCAAACATATCTTTTGGTAGGTCCAAATTGGGATATAAGTGAGGTTTTGCTATGGTTGCAATGGCATGCTCAAGAAAATTTCTCAGGGTACACTGAGATTTGAGAAACAAGTCAGATTAGTTTCAAAAGATGCAGCAGTCAGTCAGCTGAGGCCATCAAAACTGCTAGCTGGCCTTGATTCCTTTGGACTCTTCCCTTATATACCCCTGTGCGAGTTCACAAGGTCAGGGGTTACCATGGACACCACCTTTATGCAGCACTATCACTGCTTTGGAATGTTACTAGACCTTCTTCCACATCTGGTTAATCGGAACACAGAATGTGGGCACCAAGCAGTTAGGTCACCTTCAGATAAACCCATTTGTTTACCTTTTCATACCTTTTATGGCTCACTAAGGGAGAGGAGGAGGCCTTTTGGGGATTTGGCCAGAGTTCATGTGCTGTTTAAAGTCTAACTGCTAGCTAAGCATCTGTGCTATAATCTATAGGCCATAAAATGAGTGAAGTTTTCAAAACTAGGGTTTGGATGAGGGGGTTGAAAGAGAAAAGGGCAGAGTAATGAAAGCAAATAGTGGGGGTTTCGAATGCTCTCACATTCCCCCCTTGAGGACATATTTTCCTAGGATATTTGTAGTTGGGTTGACTGGTAACAGTGTCAGCCAATACCATCATGTGTACCTGATTTACTCTGTTTTGACTCTTGTCTCTTATCCAATAATCAGGCATGGCCCCAAACTGAGGACAAATATTATGATGATTATTGGCCCTGTGATTCCTGCAAGGATGGAGACTAGTACTTGGTTCCAATTGAACAATTTATCATACCATCCTTGTGTGTCATAATATAATTTTTCTTGTTCCTTTGCTTCTCATTCTAATTTGTCCAGAGTTTCTATGATCACCACTGAGTTGTTTGCATAGAAGCAACACTCCTCTTCTAGTGCAGCATGAAGTCCTCCTTGTTCCTGAAAAGTAGGTTAAATCCTCTTCTGTTCTGTAGAACTACTTCTGCCAGGGAGTTCACCAGGTTATGAAGTTGTTTAGCTACTTTCCACACCCCCATCATGCTCTGTTCTATGCTATGGGTATTTAATGGAGACCCATTTTGAAGTGGGCTATTGTTCCTGCACTCAGCCTGAGCACCCAGTTATGCTTACCCTGGCTAGTATTGGTAAGACAGCAGCTCACCTGTGTCATATCTGGTGGTCAATAGACAAGCATTGGGCCTCAGGTCCTCCCAGGATAACTGTCATTCTGGGGAAAAACATCTCCAGGAGGTAAGGGCCTGTCTGAGTAAATTTTTGTCTATAGTCTAGACATTTGAACAATCCATTTGTACAGAAAAACCAAATCCCTGAGGCACCTGATAGGTGGAATCTTGTGGCCTGGTCTGGTTGCATGCAACCAGGTTATTACCCTGTCTCACACAAAATCCCTGTCCATAAACAGTCTTTATCATGAGTAAAGTAGGGGTTCTTTTTCTTCTGGAGAGCAGAATGTTTGTGTACAACTGTGGTTGAGGAAGGTATGGCTTCATAAAAAGGATGGACTCAGCCTTATATACATCCAACAGTTTTTGGCTAACATATTTAGAAGTTGGTGAGTCTACTGAGCATCTGGTAAATTCTTAACTTTGCACTTGCCTTGTCTACACCAACCTGAAGGTCTACCAGGGATGAGACAATATTTTTTGGGGGGCCATAGGCAAAACTTTTGGTCTCAGGCCTTTGTTACTTCCATCCTTGATATGTGGATAAGGATCCCTGGGTCTATCCATTCCCTTATTCTTTGCATGTGCATAAAAATGTCCCAAATGAGCCCTGCTGCCCAAACTGTATTATTAATATCTGTGAGGATGTTTCTAACCTGCAAACAGAACTTGTCTGAATACCCAGTTTTTCAACCTTCTCGCTTTTCTCTGTATACCTGGGTGAAGTTACCATTCTGGGCTCCATCAGTGGGTCAAAGAATTTGGGTCTGTTGTTCTAACTGCTGGATCTGACCCGGGTTACCATCCTCCCTGTAGTCCTATGGAGAATGTATAGGAAAAGGGTGTCTCAGCAACACGGTTTGTTGAAGTGCCTTTAATGTTTGATGCAGTGCTTGCATTTGCTGACGGAAGTCCAAGGTTCCAATCTCCTGTAGCTGTGGCACAAGTGGAGGAGGCCTTCCAAACATTATCTTGAAGAGAGGGAGCTCATCCCAGTATGCAGTGTACCATCAATTGGTGCAATAGGAGGCATTATGACTCAGGTAGCTCCAGTTTCTTGACAGAGTTTTGCCAAGGTGTTTTTTAGAGTCCAGGTTTGTGTCTCCACCTGGCCTGAACCCTGAGGCCAATAGGCTGTATGTAACTTCCAACCAAGCCCTTATGCCTTTGACAGACCTTGTGTCACTTGACCCACAAAACTGGGACCATTATCTGAAACCACCATTATGGGGAATCCATCCCAGTGTATGATCAAGTTCATCCTCACTCTAACCACTTTCTTACATGTTTCAGTCCTAGTGGGACTCCACCCAACCTGAGTTGGTACAGGTCAAGGCTAGCAGGTACCTTTTGTTTCCACTCATGGGTTTTTGTTCAGTAAAGTGAGTCTCAACATCTTCAAATGGCAAAGCCACTTGACTTTGGATGCCAAGCTGCTGTTGAGACTGTGCATCCAGGTTGTTACAGGCACAGGCTTCAAAACTAGCAGCCACCAAGGCACACAAAGTCCAAAGTCTCAGTAGAAAGAAATAACAACCAAGCAAATTTGACATGGCCGTCTTTCCCAGGTGGGTATGGCTATGTAGGTCTTGTGTTACATAAAGTTCCAGAGCCTCAGGGAGAAAAATCTTTCCTCCTAGCAAAACCTGCCACCCATTCTCCTCAGTTGTCCCCTCTGTCTTTGCCCACTTAAGTTCCTCTTTTGAATAGTGAAGTGGTTTAAATAAGATAAGGGGTCCACTAAAACGTGAGCTGAATGAGGTTTCTGGGCCAAGGCAGCTTGCTTAGCAGCTGTGTTGGCTGCCTGGTTTCTTTGAGCCTCCATTGACTTGTCTCTTTGATGTCCTGGACAGTGAATCGCTGTCACTTTTGAGGGCAACCAGACTGCTTGTAACAGGTTCAAAATCTCTTGTGAGTTTTTAATGTCTTTTCCTCCCACTGTCAAGAGGCCTCTCTCCCGACAGATGATGCCATGCACATGTAGAGTAGCAAATGCATAACGAGAGTCAGTATGGATGTTTCCCTTTTTGTCTTGCCCTTCCTCCAGAGCTCATGTGAGCTTGGCCCATTGCACTGAGGTCCTGGGAGACAATGCCTCTAACTGGATCATTTGATCCAAGGTGACTACTTCTGCCCCTGTCCTTCAGGTCCCATCAATTACCATACTGATGCCATCAGAGAATAAAGTTAAGTCAGGGTCTTGGTGGTGGTGAGGTCTTGCAGATCTGGCTGAGACAAATACACCATCTTGACTTCAGTGTGGTCATGCTCAAGTGGCTCCAAGGAGGAGAGCAAAAGGGAGGCAGGGTTAATGGCTTGAATGGTCCTAATGGTGAGTCTAGGATCCTCTAACAAGGTTTCCCGATACTGGGCTAATCTAGTTCCCAAGAGCCACTTAGCACCAGGCCCTCTCAGCAAAGCCTCTACCGCATGTTATATATACACATGCAAATTCTGTCCCAGAATCAATTTGTCTGCTTCCTTTACTAGTATTGCTGTGGCATCAGTGGAGCATAGGCAGGAGGGCCAGCCTGCTAACTGCTGGATCTGACCCACTGGGCCCAGCTTTTTAGATAAATATGCCACAGGCCTCTTCCAAGTTCCCAAAATTTGTGTTAGGACACCCTGAGCAATACTTTCTTTCTCATGAGTTGGAGATGTTTTGTGATGTCAGGCAGTGCTAGGGTAGGCGCATGTACCAGCTTTTCTTTCAAGTCCTCAAAGGCTACCTGCCATTTAGGATTCCATTCCAATGAGGAATTGTTCTTTCCTTTTAAGGCCTTGTACAGAAGTTTGGCAATAGCTGCAGAATTAGGGACCCAAAGCCAACAGTATCTTATAGTCTCCAGGGACTCCTTCAATTCCTTCTTGGTAATGGGTACTCTCAGGCCTTGAAGGGCCTGAATCTATGAAGGCAACAGAGCTTGTGTTCCTTTATTTAACACTAACCCCAGAAATTTAACAGTTTGCTTGCAAATTTGAACCTTTTTCTTTGAAACCCGATACCGTTTTTCCTGGAGCAGTCCCAACAACTTCTTCATCACTTCTTGGCATAGTTCATGTGCTCCAGCAGCCAAAACCAAGTTATCTATGTACTGTAATAGGGAGATTTCAGGGCTTTCCTGGCTGAAAGGGTTAAGGTCTTTAGACAATGCTTTCCCAAATATTCTCAGGGAATTCTTGAATCTCCAGGGGAGCCTTGTCCAGGTGAACTGACATTTTCGTCTCCCCTTGGGTTCAGCCCATGCAAAAGCAAATATTTCTTGGAAACCTCCTGATAAAGGAATGCAAAAGAAGGCATCTTTCAAATCTAATACAATATACCAAGTTCAACTAGTTGGAAGCAGACTAAGCTTGCTAAATGGTTTAGGTGTTTGGAACTGTAGGGTGAAGTGTGCTGATTACATTATTCACAGCCCTAAGATTCAGGACTTGTCTGTATTCATTGGTTCTGGGTTTTCAATCTGGGAGGAAAAGCATATTCCAAGGGAATTAGCATTCTTTTAATATTCCCACCTCAAGTAACCTCTATATATGAGGTTTGATCCACTTCTGTGTCTCCATTGTCATAGGCTATAAGCACACTAGTTTAGCATGCCCCACCAATTCTACTACTATGGGAGGTATGTGGGCTGCAAACCAAGGGGGTTGTCTATTGCCCAAACCAAAGAAAATTGTTCAATCCAAGAGAGGAATTCAAGGTCACCTAATGAGGGTCCTCTTTTGTCTAGCTCCATGAGGTAATATTCTTCCTGTAAAGGAAAGGTTATAACCAAACATGAGCTTCAGCAGAGGGAAGCCCTTCTTCAGTAGTTAGGATGGTTTCTGAGGGGGTTGAAAGAAATATGAACTCCTAACTTGTCAAGTAAGTCTTGGCTCAGAAGGGAAAAGGACAGGCATAAACACAAGAGTGACTAGCCACTTGTTTAAGCCAGAACTGATGAGTCTCACAAAAGGAATAAGAAAAGGTTTGGCCAATCACCCCCCTGCTTATAAGTGTGGCTGAGTGACTACAGATATGTCAGTTCCTGTATCCACTTGGAATTAACAGTTGTGGTTAACATGGGATTCTTGAGGCTGAGAGACAGGAACCTGTGACCCCATCAGTCTGACACTTCTGTATCCAACATAAGCAGTTCCTTTTTTTTCTTTCTTTAGCAACTTTAGACACTTACACTTATGGTAGGTACACTGGTTTGGATCCAACAGAACATTTCTCCCTTCTTGTTGGGGCCACTTCTCATCCCCTGTTTTACTTCCTATCCTTGTCTGTGTTTCCTTCTTATGAGTTGCTAACATCACTCTCATCTGTTCTTCCTGAGCTTTCCACTTTCTGTCTTCTCTATTGCTATAAACCTTCTGAGCTACTTCTACTAACTGAGCTATAGTCATTTCAGCAAATCTGTCCAACCCCTGCAGTTTACAGTGAATGTCAGGCAAAACACATGTTCCTCATAGGAACATTCCTAGCCAGTAGGAGGTTATATGGTGTGAATGTATGATAAGCTTCCTGCATGTGCTTGAGGAAAGCAGAAGGATGTATCTCTGCTACCCTTTGCAACTTTGTGGGTTGGTGGTCAAACTCTTAATCCAACCCTCTGTGTTGGGATTCCATTTTGGTATCTCCCTGAGGCAGCATATGTTTCAGCATATCTGTAACTTCCTGTGGTGTTCCTGACCCTTTGCCTTTTACACAGTCTTCTGCTTCCTTCCATAGTCTCTTTCTCTCTTCTGAGGTTAATAGAGCAATTGCTGATAGTCAATCCAATTGGGGCAGTGAGTATTAAATACTGATTCAACCAAATTAATCAGAGTGTGCAGCTGCCCAGAGAAGGGAGAATTCTGAGTTTTTGAGTTATACTGGTCACTGGAGCTGAAAGGAGTGGCACTGCCATTTCCTGAAGAGGCAAAATGGATGCTGGGAAAGAGGACGACAGTTCCTCTGCAGCAGGTGGTACACTCACATCTGCTGCTGCACAGTGCGTGACCCACCTCATATAGGGACTTGTGGTAGAACTCAGCCCCTCAGGAATCTGGGTCTTCACATTCCAGCGAGAGTCCCTGAATCCGTGGAGAGGATGGTGGCTGGGTACCCAATCAGATTCCTCCTCTGAGGATGAGGGCAGTACCAGTGGTTTCACATTAAACAGCCTCTCCTGAATACCAGTGCTCATTCGAGAAGACTCCAAACACAGAGTTTAAACCTGAGGGGACACTGGAACCACTTGTAACCAGGAATCAACATGGCCATAGGTGTCCATTCCCTCAGCAGCTACTGGCAGGCTGGCTGAAGTCAGCTAGGGCACTCCGCTGCCCAGGTTCAGCTGCCAGGCAAGGAGGCACTGAGGCCCACTCAAAAGTGGGTGTCCTTGTGGGTAAATCTCACTGAGGGCCTTCAAAATATAACAGTGTGCTTGAGAAAATTCCCCACAGGACACCTTGATTTGAGAAACAAGTGAGGTTTATTTAAAAAGCTTTAGCAATCAGTCAGTTTAGGCCATTGGAATTGCTGGTTACTGGCTTGTGGGTCTTGATTCCTTTGGACTCTTTCCTTATATACCCCTGTATGAGTTCACAAGTCAGGGGGTTGTGGATACCACCATGGATACCACCTTTTTGCAGCACTGTCATTGCTTTGGGATATTACTAGACCTTCTTACACATCTGGTTAATCGACACACAGAATGTGGGTATCAAGCAGTTTGGTCATCTTGAGATAAACCCATCTCACCTTTTCACGCCCTTTATGGCTAAGGAAGAGGAGGAGGCCTTTTGGGGATTTGGCCAGAGTTCATGTGCTGTTTTAAAGTCTAACTGCTAGCTAAGCATCTGTGCTATAATCTATAGGCCATAAAATGAGTGAAGTTTTCAAAACTAGGGTTTGGGGGTGTTTCAGAGGGAAAAGGGCAGAGAAAATAAAGCAAGTAGTGGGAGTTATGAATACTGTCACATACAGATAATTTATTTCATTAGACTTCTCACTCAGAACCAATCTATCACTTTCACTCAATATCTCATTTGCTAGATAGATGAGTTACTTTCTCGTTCATGTATGAGCACATTATACAAACAAACTCAGTTTCATGTAACATATTATATATTGTCTGTTACATGTAACTGTTACATGTAACAGACAATATATAAACAGACAATGTTTATACACACATACATGTATGTACTTGAACATAAAAATGATTGTGAAGTAAATGTTATGGATAATATGTAATAATAACAGCTCCAATCTACTGAATAGTATGGTAGTCTAAATGTTCATGTCTTGCTCAAATCTGTATGTTGAAATCCTAGCCCTGAGGTGATGGGTTGGGAGATTGGACCATTTGGAAGGTGATGAGGTCATAGTTGGGATTAGTACCCTGTATAAAAGTGAGCCTAAGAGATTCCTTCCTCCTTTCCCATGTGAGGACAAAGCTAGAGCCTTATATATAACAGGTATTGTCTATGAACCAGAAACTGGGGTCTCAATAGATATCAGAGCCCTAACCTTGGAATTCTCATCCTCTAGATCTGTGAGAAATAATATATTTATCTCGTTTATAAGCTACCCAATTTATAACATTTCATGATAATAGCCCAAACAGCCCAAGAAAAATAATGTTACTTCTACCAAAAAAATTATGCAAAATTTCATTTCTTTCTTAATTTACTCCTTCAAGGAAGGTACTGTTTCCATTCCATGGTTGAGGCTAAGAGATGTTAAGTAATCTCTGTGGAGAAGCACATTTAGATAACCAATAAGGTTCTGATTGAACCTCTTTTTTTTTTTTTTAAGTGAAGGACCCTTTAAAAGTTTCTTGCAGTTTTCTGTCTCTAAGAGTGGAGCTTTCAATTTACTGGTGGAACAGACTTTGATTTAGTGGTGTAATTGTGGGAATCACTAGAAGCAATGCTTCACTGATAGGAGTACAAAACAAATACTGACCTACTATTCTTTCAGCAAACATGAATTTGAAAGCTGATGTTTCTAGTGAAGTGTTGAAATCTGTTTAATAATAAATGATCTTTGGGAGAACCATTCCGTGCTGGAGACGAAATAATTCTCTCCTCCTATCCACTAAATAGTTTTTAGCTGTCCAAAGCGTCACAGGTTTTTTTTGGGTGGGGGATAAGTGGGTGGTGTTCTTGTGTAAGAGACAGAAATTTTTATACCAAACATTGCTATTAGGTGATCATGCGAGTAGATGACAGTATAAGTGCAAAACCGATTTTTGTTTGTTTGTGTTTGTTTCCTTATTTCTTCACTTTAGGAAATGCTAACAAAAGAACAAGGTTATACTTCATACACTAATTTGACTTCACAATGGCATCTGATACAGGATGCAATTTAAGACTAATTTAGCCAGCCTTAGCTAATGTATTGTGTTGACCATTTTCTTTGGACTATGCAGCCCAAACCACAGTTGACAGGTATAGAAGGAACTTCCTGCCTGAAGGAATGTATGTTCCCTCTATTATGGATCCAAGAATTGAGGGAGAGGAGATGAAAGCAGAGACAGATATGGAAGCTGATGTGTGGAGTCAGAAATTTGAAATCTGCCTCATTCCTCTAGTACTACATGGTGACTGTTGTGAACTCTGAAGGTGGCATTTTCTACAGTTCCCTCCTGACAAGTGGAAGCAAAAGGAAGTCTGTTGGCCATGGTCACTTGTACCACTCCAGGTTATCAAAGATTTCTGCAGAGCTTTAGCTATGCCTGTCTTTAGGAAGGATTTTGTATATTTCAGCAGTCTGGCACAACGCTTGCCAGGCCCTGTTGAAGCTTATGCTTTTGTTGTTGCTCTGCTGAACTCAGGTTTTGGTGTGGGACCATTGTTGGCTGCGACGTTCTTCATGTCTTTCTTCAGCTCCTGGACCATTGGGTGGGCAGTTGCAAACTCCATTGGGAAATGAGAAAGTCCTTTCTTCAGGTAAACTGTATCTTTAGTAGGAAGATGGAGAGATAGATGTGGAGTCTAGCTCATACTTACAGTTTCCAGATTGTCCTTTCAGAGTCCAGTTTGCTCTCACCTTTTCCCACTTCACATCCAAACTATTGGTCCTGTTGTTCTACAATGACTTTGGGTCCAACTCAGAGGGAGAGGCAGTGGTCTTCATCAACTTCTCAGTTTCATAAAGCCCAGTATCTATAATAATACCTCTTTCCCATAACAGCTGTAGTGCTTCTAAGAGAGATGAATCTGGTTGCTTTGGCAAAAATGTTTTAGAATACTGTGCTGTCTTCAATTAGAAAGAATTGTTAATAAATTCATGAATGATGGGTCTATTATGCTCTTCCCCTTTATTTTGTGGTACTGAAACTTGGACAAATGGCCTAGGGCATGCTAGGCCAGGACTCTACCACTGAACTACAATCCTAGTCCTTTATTATTCCCTTTTAAAGGTAATTGCTTATTATCTTAAGTAGGACTGAATAGTGCAGATGTTGATACATCCAATGACAAGCCAGGCACAATCCATAAGATGCAAATTCAGGTGACACTGTAGCTTGAATATGTTTTATTATGTTCAAATTATCAAGTTCACATTAAAATTTTATAATTTAAGACAGTCATTTAAAAGAGATTTTAGTTTAAATGGACAGAATTCTCCATTCTATGTAATAGTTTTAACATATTTTCTGTGCTAGGCACTGTGTCCAATGTTAGGGGCATAATGACAGGTAAAAAAGCCCTATCCCTGCCTCCAGGATATTTACTTCCTAGAGATATCTGACCCCTCAGAACCCTTTATACTGGCCAGTTTGGTCATTCATCACCATGACTGACAGCTAAAAGTAAAACTCAGAAGGCAACATCTGCTGAGATCATTTTTCCAGGCCTCTGCCCTGGCTCCTGACTCTCAGGATTTCAAATCCCTGGCTGCACACTCTGAGATTCCACGGCTGTTTCTGCTACTCCTATTTGAGGACTTTTGATTTTCAGCTTATTGGATTTCAACTGTTCATTGAGATTTGCTTTCTCTTTGCCTCTGATACCTCCTGAGACATTTTTCCATTCTGGCTTAAGTTATACAAGACAATACCAACTAACATCCTCTCCAAGGGAGTGGGATTCAGGTAAGTGAAGAGATAGAAGTGCAATGTGGAACCATAATATAATAAAACAAGTGTTATACTGTTCCTGGGTAACAGGGTACACATTCATTGATGGTGATGTAATCAGTACTGTAAAGTGTGACCCCAGTCAACTTCCTGCCATATAGCTACATAGCTATATCTGTATTCTGTTATTCTTTCATTCATCCTACAAATATTTACTATACAACCACTCATGTGCCACCCACACTCCTTGCCTTTCCTGCATTTCACAGATGTCTTCTGCTGTTCCAGGCTACCACCCAGGCTTTGGAGAACAAAATGAAGCAACGAGTAAACATGTGGAGTTAATCTGCCTGGTTTCACATCTTGACTCACACTTCGGCATCTTAGTTTTTTCATTCATAAGTGGGGCTATCATAACACCTGGTTCCTTGGAATGTTAATATTATTGCGAATAATGTATCAGAGCCTTACCTGAAGTCGCTAGGTGAATACTGTATGTGGCTATTGTTATTGTTTATTCCATCTTTTCATCAGCCGTGGGACCAGTTTTTCATTTTGCTGTGTTTCAGTCTTTCATTAGTGGTTTCTTCCATCCCATGTACTCTACAAATGTGTGCCTATGTCTCATGTATCATCAAAATTCTTCAGTTATATATATGTATGTCTCTAGTTATTGCCCTGGTCATTCTCCTTTTTAAATGCAAATGCTCAGATTTTTCTTTCCTGACATTCAATTCACTCTTCAACTTTTTCCAATCATGCTGCTGCCTCTGATCAATAATCCTAATTTCCAAATCCAAAGATCATTTTGGTCTTATTCCACTTGAATTACTGCAGCCTTTCTGAGGCTTTTCTTCTTTGGATTTAGCATATTGTTCATTCGGCTAACACTTTTACATTTTTTAAACCATTCTTTCTCAGTCATTTTGCAGATTTGTCTTGTTCATAGGTAATCAGCTATAGAGTTCTGCTATTTCTAAATTCTCAACACATCCTTTATCTTTCTCTTTTATTCTTCTCACACCACAGTTGCCTTGGCCCAGAACACAACTCTGTCTTTTCTGAATCATTGCATTAGAATTCAAGCTGGCCAAACTGCTTAATATCTGGCCTCCAGGCATACTTCTTCTATAGTAGTCATTCTTTCCAAAATAAAAATGTAATGCAGTGTATTCTCAGGCCAAAGCAATGTGGAGGTAAGAAAAAAATGTACAGAATCAATTCCAAAATAGCATTTCTGTTTTTGAAACTCATGTCTCCAGTTTTATCATGAGGAAAATATCAGATAAATTCTAACAAAGGACAGTCCTACAGTATATCTGGCCAGTGCTCTTCAAAACTATCAAGGTCATCAAAGAGAGAGTCTGAAAAAGTAACAGAGCCTGGAGAAGTCTAAGCTAAAGGAATTTGACAACCAGTTGTAATGTGGTAACCTGGGTGGAACACTGGAGCACAAAAAGAACATTGGGTAAATTTTAAGGAAATATGAATAATCTATGGCTTCTAATTAGTAACTATGTGTCAATATTAGTTTGTTAATTATAACAAACCCGTAAGGCTTATACAAGATGCCAGTAATGGAGAAATTCTGCAGGGGGTAGGCATCTGAAGACTTCACCATCTGCTCACTTTTTCTTTAAATTTAAACTGTGCCATAATAGCTACTAATTAAAAAGAATAATATTTTTAATCCACTTACCTCATTGTCCTTAAAGAAACCATATTCTTCAAATTCTTCTCCATATAATGGGATTCCGGGTAGGCAATATTTCATATATGTCTTAAAATAGTCTTTTATACTCAAGTTTTTTCTTCTTTCTTGTTCAGGCTTTCAAAGAAAAAAAAAAGAAGACCTCCTTCTGTTGAAAACCTGGAGTCCTCACCAGGGCACCGATTCCTGTGCTGGTATCCAAAACTTAAGATGCCAATGTCCTTTGCAAAGCAGCCAGTGACTTCCTTCCTGCCAAATCTACTAACTTCACTGCTGGTGATTGGATGGCATTGTCTTAGAGTCCAAGATTCCCATGGGGTTCTTATGAAGCAGTGCTTTTAGGTTGCTGCTTGTTGGTGTGGTTCTTTCCTCTTGGAGGGCCAGGCATCAATCTTGAGGATTGGTAAGGAGGACAAAGGGGCAGACACTGCACCACTAACTCTAAAACTGATGCCCTCATTCCTGACTCCTTTTGCTTTTTTACAGACCAATTGTGTGCCAAGAAGTTTTTTGAATATTCATGCAGATCAATTACTAAGAGTCTGAACCCAGAGTCCTCAAAATTTACCTAGATATGCCTGAATCTGGGAGAAGATAACACATGTGCAGTTACACAAAAGTAATTCCTTTGTTCTGTTTAGAATTCTGCAGTGACGGTCTCTTCTCACAGCCTTCCACAGTGCACTCACATCTGCTTCAGTATACTTTCCCAGCTCCTGTCCTCCACAAACTCTCCTCCAGCTCCTAAGGAGCTTTAAACGCCAACACTTCATTAACTCCCCATGCTTCTCATGTCTCCCAACTCTACTCGTGATGTGCAGATGGAGTACATTTGCCCTTGCCTTCCCTCCAGAATATCAAAATATCTTCATGTGTTCCCACCCCTGTGATACACCATTGTAGTTGTTATTTGTGAGTGCCTAGCAAACTAGCCCCAAATCTTAGTGGCATAAATGAGCAAACAGTATCATAATTTCTGTAGGTCGGGGATGCAGGCTCAGTTTAACCGGGTCCTCCAGGCCAATGTCTTTTACAGGGTTATAAACAATGGTTTTATGTGAGAATAGTGGTCTCATATGAAGTTTTAACTTGGGAAGGATCTACTTCTACTTCAAAGCTCACTAATAAGTTGTTAGTGCGTTTTAGTTCCCCAGAAACTGGTGGTGTGAGGGCATCGTTTCTTACTGGCTGTTAATCATAGATCTTTTCCAGTTTCTTATTAGAAGTTCTTTTTATAGAGTGCTTCCCATATATGTTAGCTAGTTTCTATCAGAGCAACCAAGACAGATACGGCAGGTGAGCAAAGGAAGAGCAGAATTTTTATTATAATCTAATTTTGCTTTTGCTGTACTCTGTGCAAAGAGAAATACAGGTTCTTCCCACATTTAGGGAGCCAAGAAACATTGGGGTATTTTGTGGTTGTGCCATGGAGTTTAATATACACCCATCCATAAACTGGCTCAGACGTCAAAACTGATACCAGACACACACACATACACACAGATCAAAATGTAATGAAGATGTTTATCATTTACAGACCAGGACTTCCTGGGGCAGGCAGAACAGGTACTAAAAGTAAGTTTTGAATATCTTAAATGAAAAGGGAACCCAATGAGTTTTGCATTTTATTGTGGTGAGAAGGTGTGGTTTTGATGAGAATTCCCATGGAAATAGGGATAGGAAGATTTTAGTTTTTCCACCAGCTTGAAGGGATAGAACCCTAACCCTTACCCGATGGTGAGGCAAGAAGAGGGAGGTCTGGGAAAGTAACAAGGGATTAGAAAACAAAAATGAAATGGGAGTTAGACTCCTTATTACAAAGGGCTATTTTAGAGGTTGTCTACCACACCCATTATAATTTGTTTATTTACTTGCTTTCTTTTTACATGATAATATATATCATTTATATAATTTATTCACCTTTAAAATATAATTTAATTACCTTTATGTTCTCAGCACTTAATGCAGTGTGTGTCATAGCATGATGAATCAGTAAATGTTGGTTGAATGAATAAGTGACTGGACTGTCTGTATCTTTTGGTTACTTATCCATCTGTGTATCAACCTGTTCGTCTGTTGATCTCTTCCTATTCCTGTTATATTGCTTTAATTCCTTTGATAATTGATCAGTTGGTATTCCTGATAAGGACTTTAGCCCACATATGCCGTTTGATACGTATTTTAACATAAACCTAATTGAAAGAAAATAAAAGGAGAAAAAACAAGAAATCCTGTTGTGCTTGAAGCAGCAAATAGAGAAAGAAAATTGTTTTTCTTACCTCATTAGACTAATTCTATCAAAGTGTGTATCTATAAACACTAATGTTTTATTCTAAAAGGAGCACCACAGGTTTCTCATAGCAAGTCTCAAAACTATTCCCTAGCATCGACTAGCATAGCTTAAACTTAATGGTAAAAGAAAAATGTTGCAGTTGTTATAGGCTTGGCTGTTTTCGTGGGCGACTCTAAGAAATAGATGTAGGTATGCTGCAAGATCTTTATTCCTAGTGTGAATTTGAGGTATTCTGGATAGAACCCATGCTCCCTGCTGCAGTTTAAATATGATTTGTCTCTGCCAAGATTCATGTTGAGGCCTATTTCCCCATGGGAAAGTCAGTATTCAGAGTTGGTAAGCACGTTAAGAGGTAATTAATTCATGGGAGCTCTGCTCTGCTGCAAAGATTAATGCAGTTCCTATGAGAGTAGGTTCATTATAGTGACAGTGGGTTGTTATAAACTGCCTGAGCCCCTTTTTCTTGTTTCTTTTTCTTGTATGCACTCTTCCTTTCTACCACAGTTCTTCATTAATAGCCAAATATACTGGAACCAGGCTCTTAGACTCCTAGGGCTGTGAACCAAAATAAACCTCTTTTCTTTATAAATTATCTAGTCTCAGCTATTCCATTATACTTCGTTTTCTTTCTTTCTTTCTTTCTTCCTTCCTTCCTTCCTTCCTTCCTTCCTTTCTTTTTTTTTTTTTGTACCAGGGATTGAACTCACAATCTCGCACTTGCAAGGCAGGTGCTTATGCCACTGAGCTAAATCCCCTGCCCCTCCATTATAACAACAGAAATGGACTAAGACATTTCTATGCATATGCAAAGATCATCATTGTCTAATGGGGCAGAAAACAGGCCATGGGACAAAGAGATGCCCATTAGCTCCATTTCCAAGTATACATAGCTCTTACATAGAAGAGTCTAAGAAGTTTGCACTGAATTACTTCTCAAGGATTTCTAGAATATTAGAGCTGGCAGTAATCTCAGATTCCACTAAGTTCTTAAGTGGAGTTCTCTTTTAATTACAGGATATTTCTGAGATCTCTCACATAATACCAGTTATAACTTTAGTATTGGATGATTAATGGAAATGGAAAGTAATGAAATGCTGTTCTGAATTCTAATAAATATTTTTATATGAACTTATTTTTGCTACAACTGCATCTTCATACATTTTGAAGACATATACATTATATCTACCTGTGTGATTGTTGTATTTGTTCAGTTATACATTTTATTTAAATCAGTAAATTCACAGCCCTGAGCGGGTGTTTAATCCATGATTAGGAACTAATTTGATTCAATGTCCTTATTTTACCGAAAGCAAAGTTATTTGAGTTGGGTTGTTTATATGAGTTACTGAAAGTTACACAGAGCTTTAAGGGCACAGCAGAAATTGGAACCTCTGAACTTTACAACAGATAATAAAATCCCCCAACAGTCAAGACAATTAATACCAATTAACAAGCAACAAAATTACATAAAAATATTTATGCTAATCATTTGATGCATCAATTCTGTGCTTCAAAACATACTGTCAGTTGTTGAACTTTCTGGCCTATTTGAAATATATTGGGCTCCATATAGCTAATACAATTTAAAAATCTTTTTCTGATTTTCATTATTTGAAACAGTACATAGACTTCAGAAGCCATGTTTGATAGATTCTTTTTATATGCTCAAGGGACTCTGCACCATGTTTTGATTTCTTTTGCACTAGTTTTTCTCTCTGAGGGTAACAAAGATGAAGTAAGGCAAATGAAAGCCAGAAAGGCTCGGCATGCAGGAAGAGGGACTATGAAGGGTCAGGAGGGTGGACGTTTGAGTTGTCGGACCTATGAGCAGATGGCTCTATTCCGTCCATCCAGCTGAAGGAGTGTATTTGAAGTGGCATAATAATTAGGCTCAAAAATTTACCCTTAATATGCCCTTCAAAGAAAAAACCCGTGTTGAACCTTGGGGCCATTTTTTTCAATAGTTTTTAAAGTCTGTAGAATACAGCTGCAGATGAGAATTCTTAAGAGACTGTTTGTCTCTCCTTTGAGAGCAAATGTTGCATATATTCAGAGTATATGAGATTTTGATGAAAGCAAGTTCCCTTCAAATTTTAGATCAATTATTTATTTTTTATTATTCAACAAATACCTCAAAATATAGAATAAAGTTATAATTATGACTTATTTTTCTGAATTTATATTATTGTTATATTAATGTAACATGTTTTCTGAACTTATAATTGGAATCTCATTATTATATAGTAACTAGACAGAAATGTTAAGTTCTCATATTTTCTAAATTCTGTGTTTGTTTTAAATAGTGAAAACCAGGAAAATGAGGAGCACATTGCAGAATTATGATGCACACTGCTATTACTTCTTTTATTAAACATCAAACACTTTCTGTCTTTCATTGGTGAAAGTTTTGAAATTAATATGCTTAATTCAGATGAAATAAAGTTTTAGATGCTATGGCCATTAGAACAAAGTTAACGAATAATCTTACATACAGCAGACATTCCATATTATCACCTTGAAAGATCGTAAATATTTTTATGGAAGATGGATTTAAATAGCCGCTTGCTGATGCTTAAGAACTTTAGCAGTATATGATAGAGGATATAATGTTAGGTTCTGGTACAGAGCCAGGAAGTTTTACTTTTGTTAACAACATTTTATTTCCCTGAACTCTAAAAGAAGTGACAGGTTATTTTGTCTGTAATGGTGGTTATTTTCAACTTCAAAAACTTTTCTGTGATCCTAAAACCTTATAATTTGTTCACAGTTACAAGTTAATACAAGCACTGGACAGCATCTGTATGTAATTTTCACTGAGAGATATAGTGGGAATTTTTAGTCTTTCCAAACTTATTTTATTAGACATGCATTGTCTAAAAGCACTCTGAGTCCAGCACTGTACGAGTTAGCTGAAGGCAAAATTGGTGGTGGAAATATGGACATTCAATTATTTTGGAATCTAGTGGGGAGCCACATCAGTCTCGTTCTCTAACATGTAGAGAACCTAAAGAAGGGAAGAAGGAAAGAAAGGATGGGAACATCTTGTCCAAGAGCTCGTTACACCACACTTGAGAATAATTTTTTCCCATGTGCCACACTGCTTAAGTCTGAAGAAACAACTTCCCCAGCTCCCTCTCTCAGAGATCAAACCTGGGAATGCTGGGGCCAGGGATTTAGTTCAGTGGCACAAGCGCCTGCCTGGCAAGTGCAAAATCATGAGGTCAGTCTCCAGTACCAGAAACAAACACAGAAACAAACAACAGCAACAATAACAACAACAAAAAAGAAAACAAAACAAAGAAACCTAAGGATATATATATATATATATTCTTTTATTTTGAAACAGAAACTTCCAGGCTGGCCTTGAACTTTTGATTCTCCTGCTTCAGTCTCCCAAATAGCTGAAATTACAGGCCGGCTTCACTGTCCCCGGCTTCATCTCATTACTGACAGGACACTGTTCCTGTGTTGCAGTTACTTGGTGTTGCCAAGATTCTAGCCCATGAGGCCTGTCCTTCCCAGGCAGTGACTGGCGCTCTTCTGTATTTCTCCTGCTCCTCTATTTTCAGGGATTTCCTAGGAGTGTGGCTGGAGTTCCCTAGAGATGCAGGACTTAAGGCCAAGTAAACTGCAGAGAGAGGGGAAAAGAACTATGTGCAGGACTCTTCAAAACACCCAGAACAGTTCTGCTTTCCTGTAAGAGGAAAAAATATTCTCATGGACCCTGGTGTTGATGGAAGGCATAGAAAATTTCAAAATGAAAAACAATTTGTTTGAAAAGAAAAAAGTCAACTCAGTGTTGATATCTGGATCCTTTAAAAAATATGGAATCAAGAGCATCAAACTTTGTAATAAACAGGTAGAGAGAGCCTACTATTTATGTGATTTTAAGTTAAATCAAGCACTATCAATTTAAAGACAAGGTTGGTGAAGAATGATAGGAATTATCTGCATTTTTCAAAAATTTATCTGTCTTACAGCCAACTTCTATATTTCCAATTGTGCCTAATGGTAAGAATTATATAAACAAATTCTACCTGATACAGTATTAGACAAATTAATTGGGTAAAGCTTTGGATGAGAAACTTCTCTGTAGAAACATGGAGGTGCACACTCAGCACTTAAATAGAAAACCAGGGACTCCTTTTGTGATTTTCCATGCAAGGCTCATGCTAACTGGCAATGGAAATGGAGACTGGGTTTGTGTGTGTGTGTGTGTGTGACAGCAGAAGGCTGGCACTGAAAAATATATAACAATGCCTCTGTTATCTGTTTCCAATTCTTGCAGCATAGAGCTGGAATCCAGAAAATTTGCCGCCTTGAATAATTCAACTTCCAAATCTGTTGGTGGTTCAAGACAATTCTGATTTACTTTTTTTCAACATTCTATTCTTTGCCTAGTTTTAATCTGGAGGGTCCCCTCTTGATTTAAATTCTTTGATTTTTAATAACCAGTCTGTGTGATCTGCTTTAGAAATATTAAACAGGACTATATAGTCAGAAACAAGATATATGAAGAAAGATGTATGAAAAACCCCAACAACTTTAAAAGAAGGAAACAATCAGTCTACATTTTACAAAACTTCTGATTTTAGGACCCTCTTATTCCATTCTAATGTTAGAGGAGAGCTTTGGAACTTATTTCTTGCCCAGAGTCTCTTTGTAGATAATAAACTTGCCACACTTTAAACATTTATAGTAGGACTACAAGGTGTCACAGAAAATTATGTACCTTCTAGCACAGAATATGAAACTAGCATCTTCATTAGTGTCACTTATGGAGATAAGAATGGAGAAAACAGTTTAAACGAGACCAGGATGACAAGGCTGGATTGGCTATATGATGCTAAACATTTACATATGTTTTATTGTATGTTTGTGATTTCTTTTGATTTAAGAAAATAGTTTTTATTTCAAGAGCATGAGAATGATAATGAAATATAAACAGAAAAATACTCAAATTACTGTCTTTCTAATCTCTTTTCCTCTCTGTCCTTCGTCTCTGACTCTGACTCTGTCTCTGTCTCTCTCTCTACACACACACACACACACGCACGCACACGTCTTTGCTAGCCTTTGTTCTCTCCTTTTTGAACAGACTTCCATATGATAAAGAACGTGGCTGGTAGTAGCAGCTCTAATGCTGTAAACATGACAGTTTCATCACTGTGAAGAAAGAGAAGTGTTTCTTCTTGTTTCTGTGTGTAATACTTTATGGGTAATTCTGATTAACCACGTTTGAATCCTATATCAACCCTTGATATCAAGCCTTATTGCTAAAGCAATTGGACATTCTTTCTTTTTTTTTTTTTTTTGTACCCGTGATCAAACTCACAACTATGCGCTTGCAAGGCAGGTGCTTATGCTGCTGAGCTAAATCCCCAGCAACAACTGGACATTCTGTTCATATGTCCATTTTGGCAGCATGTGTCAAAATAGTTGAAACAAGCGTCAAATAGTTGAAACAAGAAAGATCAATTTTCTAAGAGAAAGGCATTGGGTAGAGGAAGAGGAAATTGAGTAGAGTAAGAGGAAAAAGTGTGGTTCAGCAGAGGAAATCCTAGGTGCCTACTATTTGGAAAACTGAGGCACAGTGAGAAAATGAGAGTTGGTAACTATACTGATTTTCAAGAACTAGCAGTGAACTATTTTACAGAAAACAACCACGTGTTTACTATATACACTATGTTAGTTTTCTATAGCTGTGACAAAACACCTGTGATAATAAATTTATAAGGAGGAATGATTTATTTTGGCTCATGGTTGCTGAGAGTTTAATTCATAGTTACTTGGCCCCGTTGTCTTTGGTCCTATAGGGAGGCTGAAAATCATAGTGTAAGTATGTAGTGAAGGAAAAATGTTCACCTCCAAGAGGACCCAACTTCCTTCCACTAGCCAGCTCCTGAAGCCTTCACCATCTCCTAAAAGCATCATCACATGGAATCAGTGCTTCAATATGAGAACCTTTGGAGAATATTTAAGATTCAAAATTACAGGCATTTACTAACAGTAAACAGTGATGAGCCTTTACAGACAGTTTTTATCTGTGCTGAGATATAGGTAGGAGTGACAAGTAGCTAAAAGTCAAATCCAAAGCCCTTTTCCTAGTGGAATGTTTTACATATGCTTCTTGTGACTTCCAGATTATACCTTGTGCAGCCATAGTGGTTGTTTTAAAAATTCTGAATTAATTCTGTAATTTTTCCAGGAGCCTAATGCTGACATCACAGTCGCAGTTGCTCTACTCACTGTGGCTTTGCACGTGCTGACCTCACACATCATACTGCTCAGTCCCGCCCCACTACTACAGGCTCACTGGCATGCCTAGACATGTGTTACTTTCTCTTTGGTGTCACAAAGGTATTCTCATGTCTGTCATTATCTTTTCTCATCACTCTCAGTATCAAGAAATAGCCCTCTTCCTTCCAATGAAGTAACTCTTGATCAACTTTCCAATAGCATTCCTTGCAGTGCCATCATATAATAAAGGCCATTATTAGACTCTGAAAATTTGTCACCTGGGGTTTCTAAACCCATTGTTTGGGACTTTTATTGTTTACTGATGGTTCCTCAAGTTCTATCCTTGGTACATTTCTGCTGTAGCCCTAGCACTGACTCCTGGTACCTCCACACAGCCCAGTCAGCACATTCCTCTTCACTTCTCACTCCTCACAAGTCAGGAGATTTGTTTAAACTTGGACTTGTTCAGGAGTCTCAGTCACATCTTCCAAGAAGGCTCTTGTGTACAACTAGAATCTTTTAAGTCTTTTAAAGAAAATTTCTTGATGTGTATGAAAGTTACAATGGACTTACATTTTGGGTTTTATCTTGTGTCCTTGCTATATGACTATAATGTGAAACAGAGTGAAATCAGAACCAACTCACAAGAGTACAGAAAATGTCAAGGGAACACTGACAAAAGGGTAAGTGAATCCACCTGGAGAATCAGGTAATTTTAAGAAGAGATGATATTTGAGCTTAGCTTTGAAGGATAGTCTGGATTTAGATTGGGGTTATGGGAACATTTCAGGTTGAGGGACTGGCATAAATCAAATAGTTATGACATCCATGGCAAGCCTGAGGAAATAAAAATACATGATTATAAGATTCTGGGGACTAGAATGTACTCTGAAAGATTCTTTAAAAATTTTCTCCTTCATAGTGGGTGTAACACTTAACTATTGGACAGTGAATACAGAGAAAGGATTACTGAGTCTCATCAAAACTGAAGTGCTCAGTTTTAATTGGGATGCAGCAGGTATAAAGAAAAGATATAAGCAAAGAAGCATTGTCATAGAGAAAATATTATTGACAAAAAAAATGGATAAAGAACTGCTAGACTGGGGAGAAGAGAACCAGCTAAATGACTGCAGCAGATTCAGAACAAACTAGTTTATAAAATAAACTGAATTCAAAGAGAGTCAATAAGAAGGTAATTTTAGAGGGTAGGAGGAGGAAAGAGGCTGCTCTCTGACCAATTCTGCTTGTGCCATCCTCTGCTAGTGCTTCCTGTGAGGCAGATGCTCAAATACTGCCCTTCCACTGAGGCAGGGTTTTCTATGACTGCCTCTGAAACTCACTTCTCAGTGTTTGATAATGCTCTACACTGCACCATTCTCCTGCATGAGTGTAATTCTCTCCTCTTCACTTTTCAGGTTAATCTTCAGTTTTCTAGGCTTCTATCCTGGAAGTGAACCTACACAAAATCATTTTCTGTTGGAACTCCTTTCCTGTCAGAAAATTCTCTTTGACTTGTGTAGTGGTTGATACTTTATGCCAACCTGAGAGTTTAGGAGTTTAACTAAGTGACTCAGCAAAGGGCCAGGGTCTTCACTTTTTAAACATCCTCAGCCTGTGCTAAAGGAAGACACAGAGATGGTGGGATTGCTACACCTGCCCTGAGGGTGGTAGTGGTGGTAGCCTGTTTTCAGTTTAAAGGATGAGAAAAGACTTACTCTCTCCCCTTTTTTCGCTCTTGCTGCTTTTGCAGTCTTCTGCCACCTTGAACTGTTGCCCCTGTGTCATGCCACTTGGCCTTGGAGCCAGCTGATTGTGGACTGAAATGTGTACAAACTGTGAGCTAAATAAATCTTTCTTTAATTTTGAGTGTTGGGTATTTTGTCCCAGCAATGAGAGAAAACTAACCAAGACAGAATTTGGTACCAGGAATGTGATTGTTGCTGTGACTATATCTGAGCATGTGGTTCAATAGCCTTTGGGAATGACTTGTGGAAAGAGATTGGAAAAGTTTAGAGATGTCATCTGAAAGAGCAGCACTGGAACACTTTTGGCTGTTCTGTGTGGGAGATTCCGGCCAGACTCAGAAGACCAGAAAACTGTAAAGACCAGGCTTGGAAGATTTCTACTTGGAAGAAGGACTGCACTGGCTGTTGGACTCCAGATCATATATGCTGTGGCTTGGCAGAAAGTTTGTCTGTATTTTGCTCATGTTCAGAGACTTTGCCTGAGACTAAGATTAAGGGTGATGGACTAATTAATCTGGCAAAAGAAATTTCAAGGTAATCAAATGTTGAGGTTGTGGCATGGTTATTGTTGGCCAATTTTAACCAGATTTATGTTGCAAATCAAGAGCGAAGAACCCTGCAGGATGGCTTAAAGTTGTGAGTTTGGCCAGAAAGAAAGGTCCAATAAAGCTATGGACTACAAAGATAGATCAGAGGAGCATTGTATTGCTGAGAAGGAACAGGAGAATATAAAAGATAGCCTGAGGGTATCATGAAAAGCAGCAAGTCGCCATTCTTTGTAGCCTAAAAACTGCAAAAGTGAAAGACTTTGCTTTGAAGAGAATGCTGCAGAATATCATGTCCCAGAATGGCAGTGGCTGCACCATGTTCCAGAATGGTGGCAGCATGGAAAATTTGTTCCTCAAAATTGGATTCAGAGTACCTGTTCCAGGATCTTGATCCCTACAGCCAAGAAAGAGGAAAGCTTGGCTACTGCACAAGCAGGCAGAAGATCTTGGCATTATCCATGTGGTGCTGGATTTAGGTACATGCAGAATGCAAGAGTTTTGGGGTAAAAAAGGCTTCTACCTTGATTTCAGAAGGCCTGAGAGGCCAGGCAGTTTGCCCCTGAGAAGGTATTCTGTGAAGCTGTGAGTATGAAGCTGAAGTTTCACTGGAGACTCTGGAAGTATGGAACAGCCAGGAACATGGATCATCTAAGTAAAACTGCAAGGAGAGAGAAAAGCAGGCCTATGAGAGAAACTGCGGGAACTATAACTACCAGAAGTACCATAAGAGTGGAGTCATTGAAGCACTTTCAGTCTCACAATTTGCTACAGATGGCTTCAGATGCTGGACATGGAATCATAGGGCTTAATGATCACCCTGCTGGGTTTTGGACTGCCTTTGGTCCAATCCTTTGTATTTAGCTATTTGTAACTTTTGGAATGAAAATGTTTATCTTGTGCCATTGTATGTTAGAAGTGTTTAACTTTGTTTTCATTTGTACAGAGGCTTGCAGCTAAGAGTTTGCAAAAAAAGACAATAATAGTACCTGGCTGAGAAGACCAGATTATAGAATTTATGCATATACTAAGCCCAGGCCATGACACATAAGTACCCTAGAATGTTATTTGTAATTATTAATAGTGCTAGTTCTGGTTTTTTGAGGAAGCCCACCCTCCATCCATAGAAGCTGTGAAATCTGTATTTATACTGACTACATTTCCTGAGGTTAGCCCTACCATTTCACTACTTCTCTCCTGATACATTAATCAAATATAAGGCTCTTGATCTCAGAAAATGGAAAGACATTCCTTGTTCATGGATAGGAAGAACAAACATTATGAAAATGGCCATTCTTCCAAAATTGTTATACAGATTTAATGCAATTCCAATTAAAATGCCATTAGCATACCTCGCACATCTAGAGAAATCATTCCTAAAATTCATCTGAAACCAGAAGAGACCTATTTTGGGCAACAGAGGCAAGGGAGGAGGCATCACAATCCCTGACTTGAAGTTATACTATAAAGCTACTGTGATAAAATCAGTATGGTACTGAAATAAAAAGACCTAATGATCAATGAAATAGAGTAGAAGATACAACGAAAACTACAAACACACTCAACCACCTCATCTTTGATAAAGGGGCCAAACATGTTCACTGGAAGAAAGCCTGTTTACAAGTGGTGCTGGAAAAACTGGCTTTCCATGTGCTGAAAACTAAAACTAGACCCATGCCTATTCCCATGCACTAAACTAAAGTCAAAATGGATCAAAGATCTAAATATTAAAACAGAAACACAAAATATACTGGAAGACAAAGTAGGTAGGAATCTTGAAGGCATGGGGTTGGAAGAGAATTCATGAACAAAAATCAAACTGTACTTCCCAAAATCAACAACTGGGATCTCATCTTATTAAACAGTTTTTGCATGTCAAAAGAAATTTCCAACATAGTGAAAAGAAAACCCATGAATTGGGAAAAAAAATCTTAGTCAACTGTCCCTCAAACAAAGGACTTCTATTAGAACATATAAAGAATTAAAAAAAAATCAGGCCCCCAAAATTCAAAGACCCAATCCAAAAATGGGCATCAGAGATGAATACACACTTCTCAGATGAAGAAATACAAATGGCAAATAAATACATGAAAAAATGTTGAACATCATTGGTTGTTAGAGAAATGCAAATTAAAACCACACTGAGATTCCATATCACTCCAGAAAGAATAGCCAGGATCAAGAAAACCACCAACTCGGAGATGAACAGTCCAGATGCTGGAATATATAGTATCGTGGGGAAGACAAGAAGGAAGAAAGTGGGTCCCCTCAACCCAGGAAGAACCTAAAGTGAGAATTGAAGCCCATAGTGAGGGTAAAACAGAAAAAGTTAAACAAAGAAGAAGGCGGTAGCTGATGGAGCCTTCACCCGTAGCCAGACCCACCGAGTGAGAAGAGAGGTTGAAACCTGGGGATGCAGGGTCACAGTGACTGTGGCAAGCCTGGCAAGGCTGGCAAGCCTGAAGGCCTCTGCAAAGAGACGTGGTGGCGGAGAGGAGCAGCAGATGTGGAGGACTGTACTGGCTGGTAGTGAGTATAGAGGACTCAGTCCTCCTGCAGCAGAAGGCAATTGGCTGGGAGCCATTTTGGAGTCGGGAAGAATAAGCCTGGAGCCAGAACTGCAACTAGCTTCCTTCAGCCACTCCTAGCTCAGAGCAGACTGGTGGAAATTGCTTGGCCTGGGTCCCACCCCTGTGCACATTCCAACAGCCATGGCTGAGGTTTCCCCAAGCCTATCCCCAGCCAGCTCTGCCCCCTGTGCATACTCTATGTGGTGGGGGCTCCCTACTGTTAACTAGGTTGGGAGGGAGGTGGCAGCCTGCCCTGCCCCTGCTTGCACTCCACCAGCCACTGGAGAGGCAAAGTAGGTTGAGAAAAGCAGCAAACAGCCCTACACCAGCACACTCAATGGTCTCCATCAGATATCCCTGGCCAGCACTGGCTAGAAAACTCAAACAGTCTCACTGCAGAGAAATTGTAGCTAACATAGAAAGTGCCAGGGACTTGTCT
Organism: Dolichotis patagonum; assembly: GCA_004027295.1. Lineage (NCBI taxonomy): Eukaryota > Metazoa > Chordata > Mammalia > Rodentia > Caviidae > Dolichotis > Dolichotis patagonum. Next base: position 17,784 of record PVJX010011520.1, on the reverse strand, counting down.
GGAGGAAACCAGGAATATGACAAAAGGAAGAAGCAAAAGGCTGTCTCTGGCCTCCAACCCAAGCAGTTCTGGCCCAGGAGCTGTAAACACAGAAGAGATTGGGAGATGCACACCTGAAGTTTATGAAGAAATGGCACCTGAAGTAAAGAAACAACTTCATGAGGCTATAACAGAAATTAGAACAGAAATACTATCTCAAGTAAAAGAAGAAATGAGGAACATAATAAAAGAATTGCTAAGCACCTCTAAAGAAAGCATATATGGAAGAATAGAGGAGTACAGGAAAATGAGGGAAACCTTGAATAAAGAATATAAAAAAAAACTTAGAATACATGAAACAGATTCAAAGAGATTACCAGGAAATCAAAAACTGCACTGAAAGCCAACAAAACTGCTTGAAAGAAACTAAAGATAGACTTTCAAACCTTGAAGACAGGTTTGCAGCTTGCAATTGCCAAAGGAAAGATCTCTTAAAAACAACAAGGAACCAGGAAGTAACAATTCAAAGGCTAGAAGATGACAAGAGGATCTGTAATTTAAGAGTAAAAATATGAGTGAAGAAGCAGGGGTAAACACAAAGGAAATGCAATGCTATTTACAGAAATGATTACAGAAAACTCCCCAAGTATAGGAAAAGGAAATGATATATAGATAAATGAGGCATACAGAATTCCAGCCAGCCACAACCAAAATAAATCTATATCCAGACATATAATAATCAAGATCCCAGAAGTTCAACACAAGAGCAGAATACTAAAAGCTGTTAGACAAAAGAAACAGATCACCTATTAATGGAAACTCATTAGAATCATGACAGACTTCTCAATACAAACCATCAAATCAAGAAGAGCTTGGAGTGAAAAATTTAAAGTCCTGACAGGAAACAACTTCCAACCCAGATTGATGTACCCTGCAAGATTATCTTTCAAAATTGATGGAGAAAGAAGATACTTCCATGACAAAGAACAACTGAAAGAATTCATGACCACCAAACCAACCCTCCAAAAAATGCTGCAGGACATTCTAGAGAGAGAAAAGGACCTTGGTTTCAGGAACAGTGGCAGAGGGGACTCACTGAATGGGGCAGACAATGGAATGAAGGGTAAGAGTAGGCAGCCAATGGCAGGAAAATAGCATGGCAGACATGAGGCAGAATCACTAATATAGATGGCCTCAATTCACCAATAAAAAGAAACACAAGCGGAGTAGATCAGGAGACAGGGTCCATCAATATGCTTTATACAAGAAACACATTTAACCCAAAAGGGGGTTTATAGGCTGAAAGTCAAAGGTGAGGAAACAATGCTTTATGTGGCAGAGAACCAGAAAAAAGTGGAGGTAGCTTTCCCATCAGCTGTAGACTGGTTAGAAAGCCATGACACTTTTATACAACAGAAAACTACTCAGCTATAAAGAAAGATAACCTTGAAGCTCTTGTAGGTAAATGGATACAACTTTAGAAGATGCTCAGAGATCATTCACATTGGTGAATAGCATGTTGCCTCCTTACTATAAAAACTAAAGGAGTTAGTGGGGTCCAAAAGGTACAATACATCCTGTGAAAGTGAAAGAGGAGGAATTGTCTAAAAAGGGAAGGCAGTGGCCATTGTTAATCTATTATCACAATTTGAAACCCATATTGTTTTCATTGTTCTGTTTAGTTTGGTTTTATTCTGTTTCAGTTTGTCTAATCGTATTATATTTGATGGTATGGACAGCTATTTCAAAGATAAGAAAATATATTATGCTGACCATTTTTGATTTTCTATTACCTTGATTTGAAGCCCTGAATGGCTTTCATTGTTTTGTTTTGACTGATTTTATTCTATTGTGTTTTGTTTGATGGTATCATGTCTGATGGTATAGGCAACTACTCTGAAGACAATAAGATGCATTATGATACCGATTGTGGTTTTACTATTATCTTCTTTTGAAGTCTTATACTGTTTTCATTGTTTTGTTTTTGTTAGTTTTATTCTGTACTATTTTGTTTGATTTTTATTATGCCTGATGGTATGAGAAATTCTTTTGAAGATAACAACAGGCATTATGGCAGCCATTATAGATCTCCTTGTATTTTGTTTTTATGTCATGTACCATGTTCATCCTTTTGGTTTGATTGACTATTTTGTTTTGTCTCATTTGGCTTTATTCTCTTTAAAATAAAAAAAATTTAAAAAAGAAAACCACCAATAATAAATGCTGAAGAGGCCATGGGGAAAAAGGAACACTTCTGCATTATTGGTGGGAGTGTAAACTGGTACAACCACGGTGGAAATCAGTGTGGAGGCTCTGAAAAAGGCTGATATTGGAGGTCATGTTTGACCCAGCTATTGCACTTCTGGGCATATTCCCAGAAGAACTGAAAACATCATATCACAGTAACATATGTGTATCTAAATTTATAGCAGCACAATTTGTAATAACTAAATCTTGGAAACAACCCAAATGCCCATCAACTGATGAATGGATAAAAAAAGATGTGGTATTTTTATACAATGGAATACTACTCAGCTATAAAGAAAGACCACATTGAAGCTTTTATAAGTAAATGGATGTGACTTGAGATCATACTCATAAGTGAAATAAACCAGATTTACATGTGTAAATATTGTATTGTCTCCCTAGTGTCAGAAACTGAAACAGTAAAAGAGATACAAAATCTTCAATAAATATTGTGAAAGGATACAAAACTAACTGCTCAAAGAGGAAAAAATAACTCAGACCAGGACAAACGGAAAAGAAGAAAGAGAAATGAAATAAGATATAAATTCATATATGTACACTTAAGATTAATAAGATGATTGTACTCCTAATTATATTATTTCTTGGAACAAAACAGATAACATCCATAGGATTATATCAATTTTGCATGGCTGTACCTGGTAAGTCAAATAAGACTTATGAAGATAACTACGCAAAACAACAAAAATCGTTATGTTCCTACCACCTTGTTTTGAAAGCCTATATTTCTTATTGTTTGGGGCTCTTAGTTACAGTTATTTGTTGTTTTGTTTTTCCTCTAATACAGAAAGGATAGATGTACATATATACAATTATACAGCCTAGAACTTCACCTAAAGAGTTTACAAGAATTGATTTTAGTATGTGCGATAGTATGAACAACCACACTTAAGAAAATGAAACATCATGGTATCCACTGATAATTTCCTATCATTTTGATTTGAAAGCCAATAATAATTTTATTCTTGGTTTTGATTGGTATTAGTCTGTTTTTGATTATTTGATTCCAATATGTATGAAAATATGGCAGCTATTTTGAAGAAAACAAGAGACATTAGGGTAGCCATTACTGATTTCTTAGTGTCTGGTCTTGAAAGCCCTTTAAACCTCTCATTCTCCTGTTTTGGTTGATTTTATACTATTTTGATGTGTATTAACTTATTGTGTGTAAAGGTATGCCAATTATTTTGAAGAAAACAAGACACATTATGGTAGCCACTGTTGATTTCTGCAGTCTTTTTCTGAAACCCTGTGTTATTTGCATTGTTTTACTCTGTTATACTCTGTTGTTTTGGTTTGCTTTGTTTTGTTTTATTCTCTTTAAAATAAAAGAACAGCTATAAGACTCTCCCTTCTCAAATGTATTTGTGTGTATTTTAACAGCATATTCTTCTGAAAAAGTAACAAATTGAAAGTACAGTTATATTTTTCCACATGCCCTTTACCAGTTAGTAGTCTGATTTCCTTTTATTTTGTATTGATTTTTTTGGGTCTGAAGACAAGCATCCAGTATTTTATTTTCAGGAGTAAAGAGATCCACCAGTTTAGCAATGGTTTTAATAAATATTCATCAGTATTTATTAAGATTGCTATGTTATTGACCTTGTTTGATCCTTGGAGTACAATTTCAGGAAAATGTGACCTCTGCCTCCAAAACATTTATAGTGATATTCTCCAGAAATATGAAACATCTTGGGTGTCCTTTGGAAAATTTAGCATTAATATATTTAAGCTGGTTTTAAAGACTGGTAAAAATTTCCATTATTGTTTAATCTTAGGAATCCTTAGAAGGATGTAAATTTAAGTTTTAAAATATGAATGCATGCATGACACCATGACCACAGTTACAATTGTGTTCTTTCCCCTGCCCTTCAACTCCAGGAGACCACAGATTACTTTGTTTCATGATGATAGTTTACCTCTTCATATGATGTTTACTTTTTAACTTCTGATTGTTTTTCTTTTGCTTTCTTTATTGTAAGAACACTGAATAAGAACTCTGGCTTCCAGAGAATTCATGAACAAAACACAAACTGCATGGGAAACACTTCAGAGAATCAATAACTGGGATCTCATATTATTGAAAAGTTTCTGCACTTCAAAAGAAATCACCATCAGAGTGAAAAGAAAACCCACAGAATGGGAAAGAATTTTAACCAACAACCCCTCAGACAAAGGACTTATATCAAGAACATATAAGGAACTGAAAAACATCAACCCCCCCAAATTCAAAGACCCTCTCTAAAAACGGGCAGCTGAGATGAACACACAGTTCTCAGATGAAGATATACAAATGGCAAACAAATACATGAAGAAATGTTCACCATCACTGAGCATTCGAGAAATGCAAATTAAAACATTGAGATATCATCTCACTCTGGAAAGAATAGCTGCCATCAAGAAATAAACTGATAACAAATGTTGGCGAGGCTGTGGGGAAAAAGGAACACTGCTCCACTGTTGGTGGGAGTGTAGACTGGTGCAACCACTATGGAAATCAGTATGGAGAATTCTCAGAAGACTAGGACTGGAAGCTCCATTCAACCCAGCTATTCCCCTCCTGGGTATTTTCCCAGAGAAACTGAAAAGTTCATATCACAGTGATATATGTACATCCATGTTCGTTAGCAGCACAATTTGTAATAGCTAAATCTTGGAAACAACCAAGATGCCCATCAACTCCAGAGTGGATGAAAAAAATGTGGTATTTTTATACAATGGAATATTACTCAGCTATAAAAAAAGGATGATCTTGAGGCCTTCATAGGGAAATGGGGACAACTTGAGACTATCCTAATTAGTGAAATAAATAAGAGTCATGTTTATAAATATCACATTGTTTCTCTAGTGTAAAAAGTAATAAGATCTGTAGGAGTAATGAAACCCAAAATGTGTAATTGCTACTGCAAAAAAGAGAGGAAAAGAAAGTGCTCTAAAGGATATAACTGCATGTGTGTTTAAGTGTGTAAGATAGATGTCCATATTACTGTTTTTGTTACAATGTTGAGCAGAACCATTAACAGGCTCATTGTTTGAATGTGTACTTTGCATGTTTTAACTTTGCAACTTGAACAACTATTTCCAATGATGACAGTATGTAACTTATCAAGTGGTGATTTCTTAGTGTTTTTGTTTTTGTTTTTGTTGTGGTTGTTCTTTTTTTTTCTTCCCCCTTCAGAATTCTGTATTGTTGCTACCCTCTTTCTGTTTTGTTTGTTTGTTTATTTTTCTTTCTCCTTCTCTTTAAATAAAAAAAAAAGAACTCTGCCTTCCTTTTAATTCTCATTTTTATTAGTACATGTTTGGCATACACAATGATTATGTTCCTCATGGGGAGTTGGTACGTGGACTGACCACACCTTAATTCTTTTATCATCCTCTTCAGTACTTCTCTCTCCTTCCTCCTCCTTACATCTCCTGGTCACTTTAACCTAACCAAGGAACCAAAAATCCTCTACAACAAAAACTACAGCATTGTCCAAAAGGAAATTGTAAAGGACATCAGAAAAAGAAAGGATACCTCTTGCTCCTGCTCCTGCTCCTGCATAGGCAGAAATAAAACAGTAAAAATGGCCACACTTTCAAAACTGATAGATTTAATGAAATCCCAATCAAAATACCCATCACATTCCTCACAGAACTAAAGCTTTACTCTCGACAAAAATTTAAGTATGCATAGGGTATTTTAATTTTTAATATTTGGAAGAACTTTTTTTTCCTTAGCAGCTACATTATTTAATATTCCTAGCAACAGGTTCCAGGTTCCAGCTTATCCAATTAAATATCTTTCTGTCCAAGACAAATCCTCTCAGTGCTTCTCTGCTCTTTTTATTCTCTCCTGTGTCTCCAATTGCTCCTTCTCTACTGGCCCCATGCAATCAGGTTTTTTAATATGCTTAGCACTTTTATTATTAAAGAAATTTAGAAAAAAACCCCATGTATTTCTTTACCCATATGCCCTTGTTGACCCCTCTGTCATCAGCTTACTGTCCAAGTACGCAAAAGAGGTGTCTACGATCACCATTTCCTCTTCTTACTTCTTAGTCCACTTTTGTTCTGCTCAACTTCCACACATTGGTGACTGATGATTGCTTTTTGAAGGGTGTGGGGGATGCAGTAGACATTTCTCATTTTATTTGATCATTCTTTCATTATTGGTTGACTATTTCTATTCTTCTGGAAGTATTTTGGCTCTTAAGTAACCAAATTTTGACTTATATTTAAAAATTCTTTCCTAATTCTTTAAGATAGCATCTTGGAATGAACTATGTAGCCTAAGTGTATGGCCGAACATTCTATTTGTACTAAGTACACTCTATGATACATGCACAACGATGAAATACACTAATGATGCACTTCTCAGAGCAAGTATATCTGTCATTAAGCAATGCATGACTGCATTTTATAAACTGTCTTTCTTATTTTAGTTTTCTGTAAAAAGCAAAAACCTTTAAATATATTAGCATATAAAATATATACACACTGAAATACATACTTATGAAAGTACTCACTATAGAAGTATAATACATATTTATATTGGTGAGACTATCAAATAATAAAGGCTGAATTTCTAAGATTCAATTTCAGATTTTAATTACTGTAATAGTTATAGAATTTTTTCTAGATGTGTGTGAGTATAAAAGATTGGAATAAATGAAGCTGATGTACACATATACTATTCCTAAAGAAATATTTCAAAATTAATAATGTCATAAATACTTTCCTTTCTTACCTGTTTGCAAAACTTGATTGACTACAAAAATTCCTCCAAGTTTCATAAATTTCCTTTGAATACCAAAATATTGACTTCAGCCTTTGCTTTCTACCTTATTTTGATTCATCGAACTATTTCTTTGAGCTAAGGAAAGCATCCATTTTTGCTGCTTTCTCTTAATAAAGAAGGTTAAATATTCCTATGTTCTTCTGTAGTCAATTACTTCTTCCATGCTCTCATGATCTTAATATACTTTATTTTAAACCATGATATCATAAAGAAATTAAATGCTAGATGAAATATTAGATGTGCAAATAGCCATGGAAGTTACCCATTCCAATCTTCTTATATCATAGGTCAGGAAAACAAATTGATACTTCAAAGACAACAATATTTGACAGATTTTTTCATTTGCTGTGCCAATGTCTTCAGCATCATAATAACCAGTTCATATCTATATAAAATAAGGAATTGCATCTTTTGAAAAATATGGTGATGCACATTGAAGTGAAAAAGCTGCATAAATTTTTACCTAGTGTTATAGTCTCTTGAGTGCAGAGATATTTATTTGGCTCCTTTCAAATGTATCCCTGGAGTTTTATATTTAAACCATTTAATCATCATCATTTTAGCCCAGTGGATTTCCAGGCACCTCCTCCTTAGAACAGAGCCTTAATTTTACCTCCTCCCATTGCTTCCAGAGTTTTGCAATTCAAACCAGACTGAGAGAGAGCAGCCCCTTTCTTCTTCAGACCCTGGAATGATGCCATCCTTTTCTTCACTGGCTCGCTAAAGGCTCCTTGCCTTATTTTCATCTCATCCTGGTTTCATTCCACGTTATTTGGCATTCAATCATATAACTGGGGCAGACTCCAAGACTCGCTCCTGTGTGTTCTCTGATCTTCTGCCATTATTATTTTTTTTCTAGCAACAACAACAACAAAAACCTTTTACTGGTTAAATGCCACAGTGTCCACATTCTAATTTAGCAAATTCCTTAAAATAAAGATATTTTTTGTTTTGTTATACTAAGCCTAGTATAGCTTTACTTTAGCATAGAATTAAAAAAAAGAAAAGAAAAAACTCGTGGTAGTAATTCTTTTGACCTTTTCTAACCCTAATAAATTGCTAGTATTTTGTCTCATCAACAAAACAAAATGTGGAATATACTATGTATTACATTCTTTGTTGAGCAGAAGCCATTTTACTCATATGGATTTTAGACCATCAATTACCAAAACTTTGGTTTTTTTTCAAAGAATGTTTGAGTAAAAGACCAATTTTCAGAAGCAAGACACATCAACTCATTACACTTTGCACAATTCTAATATAAAGACCATTTTAACAAAAACAATTGTGCAACTGTTTAGAAAAGGTATTGCTTTCTACAAATAGGTGATTCTTCTACTTTTGTTTCACTTTTCACAGACTGTAAATGTCATTTTAAATAGAAAGTGAGTTGATATGTTCAGTGTGGATCTATTGTGTTAGAAATAAATTTCTAGTAAATAATAATATAGCATTTGCAAAAGAAACAAGTTGTGGACCTTAGTATACAGCAGAGTGCTAAAGGTCAGAAAGTTTTAAATGATTGGAAAATGATGGTTGACCTGTCAGAATTTTATATTCTCTAGGTAAACTTAGCAATACTAAGTACCTACCAATGAGTGATCAATAAATACCTCAAGATTAAAGAAAAGTTAGTAAATTGCATTTTTTCTTTCTCTTTCTTTTTCCTCCTTAATCCATGACTTAGGAGCCATGTAACTAGCAATATGTGTAGGTTTCTTATTATCATTATGCTGTAGTCAGGAGTTGTGAGAACAATTAGAATCAGAACACAGAATTTGTAATATTATTTTATGATGATCGTTCAGAATAACACAAAAAAGTGCAGGAAATCTGTCCACAACACTAAAGATTCAGAATATTCAGCCAAGGGCCTGAGTCCCACAGCAATGTCCTGCATGAGTGCAGATGAAGACCCAGAGCTCAAGACAATACTGCCTACGAGTCCAACTGGAGGCCCACAAAAAGGACTCAAACCAGTCTCTTTTATGGATCTGTGCTGGGAAGGCCCAAAGGTCAGTGGTGGAAGCTAGAAAGTCTATGCCAGCGGGGTGAAGGAGCTGAGCTGGTAGGTTGAGGGTTCTACACTGGAGCCAAGAAGTCATGCTCATAATAAAGACCAGGGCTGTCCTGAAAAGCACTACAGCCATGCTGAGCGACAGGGAGGTCCCGAGCTCCTCCGATGATAAGAACAGTCAAGCACATGTGAGAAAGCCAGAATGACGAGTTACTCCTGGAGATTAAACAGCACACGTCTTCCCCTGAGGAGCCAGGAAGCGATATTCAATGTAAGGACCAGAGGTTTCCAAAATGAACCACAGCCACTCTCACCAACAAGCTCTGAGCTCCTCTGATGACAATGGTTGAACTCACACTGGGGAGGCTAGTCACAACGAGCTCCTCCAGGAATACCAGCGGCTCCAACAGCAACACTTAAGAGAAACCCGCAATGCCTAGCTCTTCTTCTCCATGTCTGGCAACTTTCCTCAGGTGAACCATCTACACTCAGCACCATGCTGATTTAATTCAGCTAGCATTAAGTTGACCACCAGTTTTTAATCCATAACACATTATTTTCTACTTATTTGTTTTTCTATTTTTATTTTTTATTAATACATGTTTGTATTACACAATGATTGCTTTCCTTATAAGGAGTTAGTACATGTACTTTAAACACAAATATGTTCTTTGGAAAAAGTGTGTGGTCTTCTTTCTTTCTTTTTTAATTTTCAAAAAAAATTAATATATGGTTACATGACTAATAAGTAGCCACAAAAAACATTTTTGTCAGAATTTCCCTGATATTTTTGACTTGTGAATTCCAGTTATGGGCTCTGATTATTGGATTAAATTATATTTAGAAAGAAATATGTACCACAAAATATTTCAACATTTAGGTAACCTGAAGTTCTTTTAAACATTTTTCCACATAGTAAAAAAGTTTTATATGTTAAAATATATTATACAGCCACAGAAATATGACCATGAGTATAGGTATATAGCATTTCATAAAATTTTCACTTCTACAACTAGAATCTAGATCAAGAAACAGAATGTTACTAACCTTTTAAAAATCCACTCACTATTACTCCAATCTGTATTCTTTCTATATGCAGAATTAGCCACTATCCTAAGTTCTAATGACATAGTTGAGTTTCACCTGCTAATCATATATAGTATATAAATATTTATATTCATGCAATAGAAACTCTTTCTTGTGGCATATATGTCATTTTCTAACCAATTTTGTGAGATTCATTTGTTCTTGATTTAATCGAAGGTTGTGTGCTCCACTGTTTCATACATGACATTTGTGATTTGTGATCTACTGTTGATTAGTTTTTGGATAGTTTTTAGGTTTGGGCTTTTACAAACAGGATTGTTGTGAACTTTCCTGTAAATTACTGTTATGGTTTATATCTAGATGTCCCTTAAGAGACTCACACACTAATTGGTGAGACTTGGATCATAAGGGCTTGGAACCAACCTGTGGAAAGGCTTGATCTCCCTTTCCAACTCCTCTCTTGATTCTGCTTCTAGTCTATTATGTGGAGACCAGCTCTCCTTTGCTGTGCGCCTCCATCACATTTCTCTACCTTGTAATCATCTAATTATGAACTGAAATGTGGGTCAAAATAAACCTTTTCTTCTTTAAATTGGAGTGTTTGGTATTTTTGTCCCTGCACCAAAGAAAGTGACTAGAACATCTCTTTTTGAATTTATGCATATATTTTTGTGAGAATATACTTAGGAATTAGACACAATGCAGTTTTTCAGCTTTCTGAGATGTTGTCATTTTCCAATATGATTGTGGAAATTTTCATCCCCACCAGCATTTTGAGAGCTCCAGTTATACCATATGCTTCCCTCCACTTGGAATTATTCATTTTAAAATTTGTTCATTCTGTGGTTGGATGCTGGCACTTCATTGTACTACATTTCCTTGACACTTGATGATTTCATGAAGAATTTCCTGTTAGGGAACAGCTGTTTTTTTTTTTTTAATCCTGTTTTGTGAAATGTCTTTTAAAGTCATTTTACTATACTTCTATTTGTCTGTCTTTTTCTAAGTTAGAGGAGTTTTATTCTGGATATAAATCTTTGTTAGATAAATGTGTTACAAATAATTATTCTCATAATTTTCATTTTCTTGATAGTGTTAAGTGGAATTTCTTAACTATACTATAATCTTGTCATGGTTCATGTCAGTGGTCCTCAAGCCTCATGCAATTATGGACATGACCAAATCTAGTGTTTGTGATTGGTTCATCGTCTAACACTCAGATTGGTGGTATGAATGCTACACCATCCAAGGGTGGATGGAGCCAGGATACATTGTAACAGCGGAAAGAAGGTGTGTCTGTCTCTCTCTTGCCGGTTAGCTCTTTGCAGCCAGCCATGAACTGTGGCCGCCATGCCACCCTGCCGCTTGGGGTCAACTGAGTTTAGACTGAAACCTCCAAGAACTCTAAGAAATAAACCTTTCCTTCCCTAACTTTGTGCATCAAATATTTTGTCTCAACAATGAGAAAAAAGTAACTAAGACAAATATACTTTTGTCTTAGACATATATTACTTTTACATATTTAGAAATAAGTGCTTCATCATATTTAATTATATTTCAGTTAGTGATGGGAGTAGATTCTGAGAAATGAGTTATTAGATGACCTTTGTCAGTGTAGAAACATGATAAATTGAGTTGCTTATACAATTCAAGATGGTAAAGCCTAAAACCTGTAGGCTGCTTCATAATCTTAAGGACCACTTTCTTAAATGTGGTAGGTCATTGATGGAACATCAGTTTGTAACACATGATTATAATTATAATTAATTATAATTATAATTATAATTATAATTAATTTCTCCCAAATTCTTCACTTGCCTAGAAGTTCTTCATTTTACTATAATTGAGCTCAACAGTTTTGGTTAACTTTTTTGAATCCTTTGCAGCAAAATTTTCATATTGCGATATTCGCATGTTATCCTGTTTTCATTAAAACTTTATTATTTTTCATATTTAGATATGTAATTCAATTGGAATTGATTTGTGGATGTGTTGTGAAGTATAGGATTGCATTTTAATTGCTATTAATGAATTCATGTTTGCAATGGAGAAAATTAGAAAATAGAGACTGTTTTTGATGTCCTGCCCAAGACCACAACTCTGATTAGTGTTGGTAATATTTTTTCAGTGCTCATCACCCTTCATTTCACTCTCACACCACTTCTTTGGTTGGTTGAAGTCTGGCTTCAGAAAAATATCCTGAATTTTGCATACTTAAAACTTTTTTTTTTAGTAGTTTGTACTTGAAGTACAGATTGGCTGGGGAAAATTCTTGACTCTCATTATGACACTGTGCTGATATCAGTTCAAAGCTGCAATGATGAAACATGGGCATAACGTAAGATTTATTTTGCCTGCCTGGGAAAGAAGTACTACTTATTTTAAAGCTCAATAACTTTATTATAATATGTTGACCTAAGGTTAGTCATTTTTATCCAGTATGTTTTTCCATGAAAGATTCAGGTTTCATTTCAACAAAATTATCTCTCAGGTAAAAAATAATCTCACAGGTAAAAATACATGAATGAAGATAAAATCTCCTCCTCCTTTTTCTTCTTTGTTTTGGGGAGGGGTATTGAAATAGGGTCTTAAGCCGTAGCTCACACTGGCCTTGAACTTGCCTTAGCCTCCTGGGTGTAGATTTTAGAAGTATACTACCACACCTGGCTTCAACGAAATCACTTTTGCATTCTAACTTTAACTTTTGTCATGTTATTTTACTTGATATGTTTTCTTTAGGGACAATCTCAAATGTGTATGTGTGCATGTAATCTCTACTGTGTATATTTTTCTACTTTTGTCTGTCTTCCTTCTATTCCTCCATCCTTCCTTCTTTCCTTTCCATCTGTGTCTGTTTTCATTTCCATATGATCATTTTTCATTTTGTCCACTTTAGCCTTTATGTATTTTCTGCTTTCCCCTCCAAGTCATTTTCAATTTTATATTGTTAGGGTCATTTCTCCTTTTCTGCTTCTTTTCTAAATGATGTCAGATTATAATTTTTTCCTCTGATTGTACTTTGTGTGTTTTCTTTCAACTCCCATATTCCTGTTTTGAAATCTTATATAAAAAGTAATTATTTCATTCATTTAAAAAATCTGTGACAAAATGATTTGTCAACTTTACTTCATGTCTATAAGTTTTCACATTGTTTTATCTGTAAGTAAGTGTCGATGCTTCCCCCCCTCATTCGTTCCTGAAAGTACATTTATATTTATTGTATACAATCTTTAAAAAACAGAAACCTTATGCTTGAATCAACTGGATTTTCATGCATCATCTTTTGGGTCTGAAAGTTATGACTTATCCATTTAGCTTCTCTCATTCACTTCAATATTCTTTTGCTTTCTCTTTCATTCTTTCTCTCCTGTGTTGCCTATTTTCCCAAATCTTGGGTAATCATCATACGCCCTTCAGCCTTCATCCTACTCTATTTGTCCTCATTCATCTTTCTGTGTGGTTCCCTATCCCTCTTAAATCCAACCCTCCAGAGTAAAATTACTCTACTAAGAGAAAAATCATTGCATACAAGTTCCCATTATATGTTGGATTTTGTTATATAACTGTAGAACTTGCTTCTATTGTTAAAGGTATCAAGTCAATAATTACCATGTTTGTCAGTAGTGAGGCTGTGTTTGATACTATCATTACTGCTAATGGTACTATTTTAGCCAGGATGTTATTCTGTTATAATCAGTTTTTCTCTCTTGTATGACAACACTGTAATTGTCTGGGGTCATAACCATCACCACAATCTAATACCAAAGAACTGGGTGCTGGGCCAAATAGATAGCAACTGCTCAACCTTAATAACTTGGGAAGGTGAGTACTTGGGATAGATAAAAAGACCAAAACCCACCTATACCTAGACAATATCCCTGAGGAATAGACATTTCCTAGGGAAATCTCAATACTAGTGATAAAACTACCTACCATAAGAAATCTACAAGCATCAACACAGAAAAAAAATAAAATTAAAAATAGAAAATGACAAGATGCAGAAACAAAATGCAACCCCAGACCTCCAGCCTACCCAGGACAAAATGAGATAGAGGAAATCAGAACCCAATCACTGGAACTTGGCTTGAAATAACTGCAGCAAAAGTGAAAAAAATAAAGGAATGAGGCTATAGAAAAATAATCTCTCAGGTAAAAAGACAAATGAAGATAAAAATGAAAGGTATTAGAGTAGACCCAGATAGGAAAATAGAGGAACATAGGAAAATGACATAAACCATGAATGCCCAGGAAAGAAATGGAATCCATGAAACAGATCCAAACAGAAATCCAGGAGATAAAAAAATCCACTGGGAGAGAGAGAAAAAAAAAATCTACTGAAAGTATATACAACAGGTTGAACGAAGGTGAGGATATAACATCAGATCTAGAAGACAGGATTGCTGCTAGTGAAAGATATCTTAAAAATAGTAAAGTATGGTGAAAAATCCAACAGCTGCAAGATGAAGCAAGGAAGAACAACATAAGATCAATTGGAGTCAATGAGAAAGCCAGAGATTGATTGCCAAATGCCATAAAAACAAACAAACAAACAAACAAACAAAAAACCCCTCTTCACAGAAGTAATGACATGGCAGAAAAAACTCTCCAAACATGGATAAAGAATTTAACATACAAATAGGTGAAGCACATAGATTTCCAAATAGCCATGACCAAAATAAATTATACCAAGGCATATAATAAAGATTCCAGGAATTCAGCATAAGGACAGAAGATTAAAAATGACTAGGGAAACATTTCTATCATGTTCTGTTATCAGAGACTATCTAACACCTATAGTTCTGGCTCTTCTTTGTTATTGTTTGCATAGCCCTCTTCCTCTGATTCTCTAGACAAAATTTTGCCCATAGGACTTCTGCTGACAGCTTGCTTGCATAATCTCTGCTGTCCTACACAAGTAATATTTCTCAAGCAGGATCAACACTCACTGTCAAAAGTGTACATTTATGTTGTCATTTTGATATCTGCTTCTTCTGAGTCTTCTTGCTCCTCTCTGAATATTTATCCTTCCTCCCATATGGCTTCTTCCTCATTTGTCTGTGATATCTATTATATTAGCAGAGGGGTATAACTCTTATTTTTTAAAGAAGCAAATTTTCAGGAATAGGTTAATTATCCTGATTCCTGATGCATGCAGCACTATCCACATTTTACATTTATTTTCTCTTAATATTTTAATAATCTATAATATTTAGTCTTCTTATATAGCATACACCTATATGAAGAAATCATTAAAGGAAAGAGAAAGAATCACCCTGGAATCACCGTAGGAAACAGAAAGAATCCACCTACATTAGAGGTAACATACCTCTGGCTTCTACAAGCTGGCAATAGTATATGCTCACTTTAGCCAACTGGGCATTGAACACTGAGTCTATCACACAGAAAGGCCTTGGTTTAAAAGTGGGAATAATGAGCCCTAGTCAGACTATTGCTTTACTCTTGCTTAATGAATTTTAAAAGACAGATTCTTAATCTAGAAAGAATGTTTCCAAGCAACTTAACATGTTCATAATGAAGCCTAAGATTTATAAGAATTCAATAATATCCAGAACCCAGAAAGTAAAATTCACAAAGTGTGAGATCCTTCCAAAAATTGTTAGGTATTCAAAGAAGCAGAAATGTATGCATAATAACAAGAGGAGAAAAGTGACCAATAACTGACTGATATATAAGAAGAACATTAAAAGAATTATTTAACTGCATTCTATATGCTTAAAAAGTTAAGTTAAAGCATGAGGATGATAATTTTTAAAGATCAAAATTAATGTTCTACAGATTAAAACTACAATATGTAAGATGAAAGGTACACTGAATAGGATTCATGGCAGAATAGATGGGCCAGAAGAAAAGAATAGTGAACTTTAAGAAAGGAAAATGTTATCCAACTTGTGATGGAATAAAAAAAACCTTCATTACATCTACATCAAAAAGATACTCTATGCACAGAGGATGACATGGTAGATTTCATCAGCAAACAATTCTACCACGAGTTTTCTGAAACTTTTGGATCCTTGAATGTAAATGGGAGATTGTAGAAGCCATTCCATGGCAAACACCAGCCCCTATAGAGAAATGGAAAATTTCTGTGAGAAATGTGAGAGCCAGCTGAATAATTCTGTTGATTAACAAACTTGAGAACAGAATGAAAGCCTTACTCCTTGACTTTTCAATGGAAGAGGAATAAGTAACAAGTAAATCAGTAAGTATTAACAAGTGACAAACATCCCCCAAAGACCTGATGAAGTTGTGGAAGACATGGGGGAGGCCACCCTAAGTCGGCTCTCAGTGCCTTGGGACTTGTGCACTGATGACAACAGCAATATGGCAGAGTTCTTGGTCTCTATGTAGCATTTTCAGGCTTGCAGGGAATTGGCAGTTGGCATTGGGGCAGATGAGAGACACCATCAAAGCAAAACAGAACATGCTAGATGAAGTCAGAATGCTGTTTTGGAAAAACACAAATCTCACAGATACAGACCTGATTATACAGTATATAGCTGAATGGATAGCCAGAATTCCAATTGGGGGCTCGGGATTTAGCTCAGTGGCACAAGTATCTGCCTGATAAGTGCAAGGCCATGAGTTTGACCCGTGGTACCAAAAAGATCCCAAACAAACAAACAACCAGAATTCCAGTTGGGGTGCATTGCTAACTTCCTTTCCCAACACCAACTCATCTGCTGACAATGGGCCTCACACCAGCGTAAGGTTGGGACTTGGACCCCTGGAGAAACTGAATAATCTTTCCAAATTAATGTATCTCAAGCTCATGATGAAGTTTCCTAGCTCAGAAAAAAAGTTTACGTTGTAAAGATAATGAACCAACTAGATCTTAAATCTAGATCTTAAAAGCAGACAACATGATCCTTCTCCTTGATTGGGGTAAAAATTCAAATACGGTTTTGACCACTACAATTTCCCCTCACCACAATGTGCTTGCCTGCACATGCCTTAGGGCTTGGCAGAGTATTGCTGCTTGAGCAGAGGTCATGGACCTTCCATCCTCTTAGTGACTTTAGTAGTCACCTTTGGAAGTAAGACTGAGACCAGTAGAAGAAAGGCTGAAGGTGATAGAATTAGTTGTTCATGGAATGCTATTCATCACCCATTAGCTGATGTAAAGAAACTGGCCAGCCCCTGGGAGTTCTTACGGTTGCTCAAAACTTACACCATGCCTGGAATATTTTTGAGTTTTTTTTCCTTGAAGTTACAGATTTACTTAAGAGTAGGGTTTTCTAATATGCTTTTTGGGGAGGAGGGAATATCTTTTGACTTTTCCAGTTTCAAGATAAGTTTCTTGTTCATTTTAAAAAGAATAAAACCAAACAAAATAAAATGGAATAAAATCAATCAAAACAAAATAATGAAAGTGATAAGGACTTCAAAACAAGATAATAGGAAATCAACAATGGCTACCACAATATATCTTGTTTCTTTGAAATAGCCACCTATGCCATCCGATATTGTAAACTCAAAGCAAAACAATGAAAATGACACAGGACTTTAAAACAAGACAACAGGTAATTAATAATGACTACCATCTTCAGAAGGAAATTTCCCATAGTTGGTATACTGCATATCATTATCCTCCAACTAGATGCTCAGACCACTGGTCTTAGGCCAGCAAAGTCAATCAAACAGTAAACATTACACGCATTAATTCGTTTTTTTT
>PVJX010011519.1:39673-53406 GCA_004027295.1 Dolichotis patagonum | reverse complement strand
TTACATTATTCTCACCACTTTGCTTGGATGGATTACGTGCTGTTCCAGTTTGTCTACTTACACTAGACTTGAGGACATGGTCAGCTATCCCAAAAATAAGAGGACCTATTATGGTAATCATCCCTAATTTTCCTATCAACTTAATATGAAGCCCTTTATAACTTATACTGTCTTATTATGACTGATCTTATTTGAATCTGATTTGTTAGATTGCTACTCTGTATTGACTGATTTTATTTAAATCTGTTATGATTGATAGTATCAAGTCTAAGAGTATCGGCAACTACACTGAAGATGACAAGATTCACTAAGATACCATTTCTGGTTAGATTATTACTTGCTTTTGAAGTCTTATAATCTCTCCAATTCTTCGTTTTTATTAATGTTGTTATATACTGCTGAGACATCATGGTAACCATTGTAGATCACCTAGTATTGTGGTTTTATGTGACTTTATTGCCTCATGCTTTTCTAGGAATTGTTTTGTTTTATCTTGCTTTGTTTTGTTTTTAACCTCTAATACAGAATGGATAGATATACATTTAGAGACTCATGCATGTGTAGAGCTTATAAACAGTTTACAAGAACCAACTAGATAACATATGTTGAAATGAACAACTACTTTGAAGAAAAAGAGACACTACAGTACCCAATGCTGATTCCATACTGTCATGATGTGAAATCAAGAAAAACTATCACTTTTTGTTCAAAGTGATTTTAGCTTGCTTTGTCTTGCTTAAGTTCAACACACATGAAGGTATGGACAGCTGTTTTGAGGAGAATGAGAGATACTATGATAGCCATTTTTGGCTTCCCTAATGTCTGGTCTTGAAGACCTGAAATGCCCTCCTCGTCCTGATCAAATCAGTTCCATACTATGTGGTTTCATGTGAATTCCCTGTATGTGACAATATGGACAACTATTTGGAAGAAAACAAGAGTCAATATGATAGAGAGTGAATATCTCTGATTGTCTAGTTTTGACATTTATGTCTCTTACATTGCTTTCTTGTGATCCACTTTGTTCTTTTTGTTGTGTTTAATTTTACCCTTTTGATATAATTCATGTATATTTGAGTGGGTAAGATGGATGACCATATTGCTGTTTTTGTCACATTGTGGAGCAGAACTGTTAACGGTCTCACTGTTTGAATGTCTATGTTACATGTTTTAACTTTGTAATTTGAACAACTATTTCCAAGAAGTCAGTATGTAATTTGTCAAGCAATAATTTCTTAGGTTTTTTTGGTTGTTGTTCTTTCCTTTTTTCCTTGCAATTCTGTATTGTTGCTACCCTTTATTCTATTTTGTTTTGCTTTTTCTCTTTAAATAAAATTTAAAAAATAAAAAATCGCAGAAAGGAGTTGCAGTGGACTGGAGTAAAGAGGAAGAATTTCATCAGGATGAGAAAGAGAAGAGTTTATAAATGTATATAACTTATAAAACAAAATTGATTATTTTCTTTTATCACTTACCATTTGTCCTAATCCTTATGATTTTTGCTTTAAATGATGACTTTTAACTATTTTATTACCATTTTCATTTAGCATTTTTCTTAATTTCTTTTTTTATTGTTTTATTATTCAACTTTTGCTCCTGAGTGAGCAATGCCCAGAGTTACTTGTAGAGTAAGTGTTCTGAGACTCAGGTGTAGATGGAAGGATTGAAGCAAAATGTAGCTATACACTTTAATTCCAGCAATGAAATCACCTCAGGTAGTAAGGGTCAGGCAAATGTGTAAAATTCATAAGAACAGCACAAAAGCAGCAAATGATTTCCCTCTCAAAAAATAAACAAACAAACACATAAACAAATAAGGGTCTATAATTGGAGGCAAACATGACCTGGGAAACAGGCCTGAGTGACAAAGAAAAGACAGAGGTCTTAAAATAACAGTAAAAACAAAAATAGAAATATTATACAAACAGAAAAGGGCTTGTAAATATCTTAATTGATTTGAATACTCTTTGCAGTACTCTTTAGAATATAAATTATTTTCTTAAAGAGTCCTAAATGGTTTACTTGGGAATTGAATTGAGGACCTCATGCTTGCCAAGCAGGGACAGTGCCACTGAGTTATATCCCTAATCCCTAAAGTATTTACTTTTAACTGGAGGAAATGGAAATTTATAAATTTCTTTGAAGGACAAATAGAAATATACTTGTATAAGGTACTCTACTTTTCAGTATATTAAAATTATAGTTCAGCCAATTTGCATAGAATTCCTGTGGCCTACATTGGTTTTTTTGTACCTATCTTATTTTATTATTTTAAAGAGAATAAAACAAAAGAGGGCAAAACAGAGCAGATCAGAACAGGACAAATAGGTAACACAGTACTTTACATTAAAACAACCAGATATTAACAGTACTTATCACAATATCTCTTTCTCTGCTATAGTTGAGCATAGTTTCAAATATAATAATATCAAACATAACAAAATAGTATAAAACCATTCAAAGAGTGAAAGAATTACAGGACATTCTGAACCGAATAACAGAGAATGATCAATGAGTACTATAATATCTCATTTTCAATAAAAAATTTTGTTGATACTATCACACATATTCAAATATCAATAAGACACAATCTGATAGATAGAACCAATGGTAATAGAAGAATAGAAGCATGGTAGGACTTCTATAAAGGATGATATTATATCAGCAATAGCTGTCATAATGTTTTGTTTTCTTCAAAACAGCTGTTCATACAACCACTCATCATATAGTCAAACAATACAGAATAAAACCATTCCAACTGATCAATGAAAACATTGAAAGGCTTCAAAGCTATGAGATGGGGACTCATGCTTACCATAAAATCTAATATATTCTTTTCAACTCATACTAGAGAGACTATACAGTATGTACACATGTGAGTTTGGTTTATTTCACTTATGAGTATGGACTCAAGTCGTGTCCATTTATTTAAAAATATCTCAATGTGATCATTCTTTATAGCTGAGTAGTACTCAATTTTATAAAAATGCCACATTTGTATTCATTCCTCAGTTGATGGGCACTTAGGTTGTTTCCAAGATCTGGATATTACAAATTGTGCTGCTATAAACATGGGTGCACATATATCATTGTGGTATGATGTTTTCAGATCTTCTGGGAATATGCCTAGAAGTGGGATAGCTGGATCAAATGGGGCCTCCAAACCCAGCTATTTGAGAAATCTCCAGACTGACCTCCACAGTGGTTGCACCAGTCTACACTCCCACCAACAGTGCAGAAGAGTTCCTTTTTCCACGCAGCCTATCCAGCACTTGTTGTTGGTAGTTTTTTCTATCCTGGACATTCTTTCTGGGGTGAGATGCAATCTCAGTGTGGTTTTAATTTGCGCTTCTCTCATGACTAATGATGATGAACTTTTTCTCATGTATTTATTTGCCATTCGTATTTCATCATTTGAGAACTGTGTATTCACTTCAGATACCCATTTTTGGATTGGGTCTTTGAATTCCAGGGACTGAGATTTTTTAATTCTTTATAAGTTCTAGACAGAAGTCCTTTGTCTGAGGCACAGTCCATTAAGATTTCTTCCCAATTGGGGGTTTTCTTCTCACTCTGCTGGAAATCTCTTTTTACATGCAGAAGCTCTTTAATAAGATATGGTCCCAGTTATTGATTCTGGGAAGTATATCTTGCGCAGTGTGATTCTGGTTCATGAATGCTCTACCTACCCATATATCTTTGAAACTTTTACCTACTTTGTCTTCCAACAGATTTAGTGTTTCTGTTTTAAGTTTGAGATCTTTGATCCATTTAGATTTTAGTTTAGTACATGGTGATAGGCATGTGTCTAGTTTTAGTCTTCTGCATATGGATAGCCAATTTTTCCAGCACAATTTGTTGAAGAGACTGTCATTCTTCCAGCAAAAATGTTTGACCATTTTATCAAAGATAAGGTGGTTGTGTGGGTTTGTGGTTTTGGTTGTATCTTCCAAACTATTCCATTGATCTTCAGGTCTGTTTTTTATTCCAGTACCATGTTGATTTTATTACTATAGCTTTGCAGTATAATTTCAAGTCGGGGATTGTGATGCTTCCTGCCTTGCCTTTGCTGTTTAGAATTCCTTTGCTATTCTAGGTCTCTTATGATTACGGATGAATCTTAGGATGGATTTCTCTAGAGCTATGAGGTATGTTAGTGGTATTTTGATTGGGATGGAATTGAATCTGTATAGTAATTTTGCAAGAATGGCCATTTTCACAATGTTTGTTCTTCCTATCGATGAACAGGGGATGTCTTTCCATTTTCTGAGGTCCTCTTCGATTTCCTTTTTCAGGGTATTATAATTTTCCTTGTAAAGCACTTTTACTTCTTTTGTGACATTAATTCCTAAGTATTTAATTTATTTCGATGCTAGTATGAAGGGTGTGGCTTTTCTTACCTCTCTTTCTGTATTTTTGATGTTAGTGTATAGAAATACTATTGATTTTTGAGTATTGACTTTGTATCCAGCTACATTGCTGAATTTACTTATTATATCTAGGAGTTTTTCTATGGAGTTTTGGGGGTCTTCTATGTAAAGTATCATGTCATCTGCAAATAATGATAATTTAACTTCCTCTTTTCCTATCTCTACTCCGTTTATTTCTCTCTCTTGTCTAATTGTTTTGGCTAGTATTTCCAGTACTATGTTGAATAGGAGCATTGACAAGGGACATCCTTGTCTTGTACCTGATTTTAAGGTAAAGGGTTTCAGTTTTTGGCCATTTACTAAGATGCTGGCTGTAGGTTTGTCATAGATGGCCTTTATCATATTGAGGTAAAGGCCATCTATTCCAATTCTCTGTAAGGTTCTTATCATGAATGAGTGTTGGACCTTATGAAAAGCTTTTTCTGCATCTATAGGGATGATCATGTGGTTCTTACTTTTGGCTCTATTGATATGGTGGATTACATTTATTGATTTACATATGTTGAACCATCCTTGCATTCCCGGGATGAATCCCACTTGGTCGGGTGAATAATCTTCTTCATGATTTGCTGCATCCTGTTTGTTAATATTTTACTGAGAAT
The DNA here is from genome assembly GCA_004027295.1 of Dolichotis patagonum. Taxonomy (NCBI): domain Eukaryota; kingdom Metazoa; phylum Chordata; class Mammalia; order Rodentia; family Caviidae; genus Dolichotis; species Dolichotis patagonum. The sequence goes on along the minus strand of PVJX010011519.1, from coordinate 48,374 downwards.
TCTTGCATCTATGTTCAGTAGGGAGATTGGCCTATACTTCTCTTTTTTAGTTGGGTCTTTCTCTGGTTTTGGTACTACAGTAATATTTGCTTCCAGGAATGACTTAGGAAGAATTGCTTCCCTTTCAATTCATTGAAGAGTTTGAAGATTGTTGAAATTAAGTCTTCTTTGTATTTCTTGTAGAATTCTGCAGTGAATCCATTTGGACCTGGGATCTTGTTTGTTGGCAAGTACTTAATTACATTTTCAATTTCATTAATAGAAATTGGGTTATTCAGCAGTTTTACATCTTCCAGATCCAGCTTTGGTGGTTCATATGTTTCGAGGAATCTGTCTATTTCTTCAGTGTTATCGAACCTATGAGAGGAGAGGTTTTCAAAATAGGTGTTGATGATCTTCTGTATTTCCACAGAGTCCGAAGTAGTTTCACCTTTTTCATTCCTCATTGCATGAATTTGAGTTTTTTCTTTCCTTTTTTAAATCAGGTTGGCCAGGGGCTTATCAATTTTATTTATTCTTTCAAAGAACCAACTCTTTGATACATTGATCCTTTGTACTGTTTTCTTAGTCTCTATTGCATTAATTTCTGCTCTAATATTTATAATTTTCTCCCTTCTTTTGGCTTTGGGCTTGGGTTGCTCTTCTTTTTCTAGATGTTTGAGTTGTGCCATCAGGTTGTTTATTTGTGCTTGTTCTGTCTTCCTTATGTGAGAACTCTGTGAAATAAATTTTCCTCTGAGGACTGCTTTCATTGCATCCCACAAATTCTGGTCAGTTGTTTTTGTATTTTCATGTGCTTGTAGATATTGTTTAATTTCTTCTTTAATTTCCTCTGTTACCCACTGATTGCTCAAGAGTGTATTACTCAGTTTCCATGTGTTTGTGAGGATTTTGCACTTGCTTTCATCGTTAATTTCTAATTTCATGGCACTATGATCCGATACATGCATGGGATAATTTGAATTCTTTTGCATTTACTTAAATATGTTCTGTGGGCTAGTATATGGTCTATTTTAGAGAATGTCCCATGTACTGCTGAGAAGAATGTGTATTCTGAAGTTGTTGGATGGAAAACTCTGTATACATCTTTGAAGTCCATTTGTTCACAGGTGCGATTCAGTTCTGTTATTTCTTTGCTGATTTTCTGTCTAGTTGATCTGTCCCTCTCTGTCAATCTCCTGTTATAATTGTGCTATTGCTTATTTGACTTTAATTTCTGTTAATATTTGCTCTGTATAGCTGCGTGCTCTGGAATATAGTGCATATATATTTAAGATTGTTATCTTTTCCTCTTGAAGTTTTCCCCTGACTAGTATGTAGTGACTTTCTTTATCTCTTTGGATCATTCTTGGTTTGAAATTCACATTGTCTGCAAACAGGATTGCTACTCCTGCTTTTTTTGGTTTCCTGTTGTGTGGAATACTGTTTTCCATCCTTTGACTTTCAATCTATGGGTTTCCTTTTTTGTAAGATGGGTTTCTTGTAGACAGCGTATGGTTGGATGTTGTTTTTTGATCCATTCTGCCAGTCTGTATCTTTTGATTGGTGAGTTGAGGCCTTTTACATTGATGGTTATAACTATTATATATTGGTTTATTTTTGACATGTTATGTTATTGCTGTTGTATCTTTAGCTGTCCATTCCATTTAATTGTCTACCTTGCTTGCTGGGTTTATCCTATGTGTATGTAGACTATCTTTCAATATTCCTTGTTGGGTTGGTTTTGTGGTCATGAAATTATCTTATTTCTCCATGCATTTTGAAGGACAGTTTTGTAGGGTACGTCAGTCTGGGTTGTAAGTGGTTTTCCTTTAGGATCTGAAATTCTTCACTCCATGCTCTTCTTGACTTCATTGTTTGTGTTGAGAAGTCTGCTGTGATTCTGATAGGTTTTCCTTTATAAGTGTTCTGTCTTTTCTCTCTAACAGCTTTTAGTATTCTGTTCTTTGGTGCGTTTCTGGGATGGTGATTATTATTTGTCTGGGTGTAGTTTTATTTTTGTTATGGCTGTTTGGAGTTCTATATGCTTCACTAATCCAAATGTCAGTTTCCCTTCTCATGTTTGGGAAGTTTTCAGCTATTTCTTCTGTAAATATCCTCTTGATATCATTTTGGCTGTCCCCTTCTTTTTCATTTATCCCTATTAATCTCATGTTATTTTTCTTTGCATCATCTTGTAGCTGCTGAATTTTTATATCCTGATTCTTTGTTATTTTTTGAAAGATCTTTCCTTTCCTGTTCACTAGCTGTGATCTTATCTGTGAGCTCTGAAATTCTATCTTCACTTTCATTAAGGCAGTTTTTTATAGCTTTCAACAAAATTTTTGATTTCCTGTATATCTCTTTGAATCTGCTTTATGCATTCTGTTTGTTTCTTATAGTGTTCATTCAGGGATTTAATTGTTTGCTTTGTTCCTCTAATTTTTTAGCTGTGTCTTCAATGGATGTGTTCACTATTTCTTTCACTACTTTTATCATGTCTTCTTTTACTTGGGCAATTATTTCTAATTTGAATTTCTCCATAGTTTCCCCTAGTTGCTTCTTTATTTCAGTTGATATCATTTTAGTTATTTCAGGTGTATGGCTTCTATTTTCTTCTATGCACATGGCTCCCAGGATTTCTTGGGATGGGCTGATTATTTGAGCCTACCTTTTGGTCTTTCCTTTTGTCATTTTTTCTTTATTTCCTTGCTTTGATTGGTGTTCCAAAGCTTCCTCTGGGTGTGTTGCAAATCTTCTCCTGCACCCTTAGCTACTGGAGCAGTCTCAGCTCCTCTGCAGGTACTTGGCCCCCTAAATTGAGAGGTGGAAGCAGGGTGTGGAGAACTGGGGCCAGAGAAACCCCCGGGGCACAATCTCCTGTCTTAGTTTGTGGATATGAACTCAGCAGCTGGCAGTGCTGGTTGCAGGATGTCCCCAGGCCAGCTCAGTTGAGCCCAGAGACCTTGAGCAAGGTTCCTGCATCCTGGTCTGAAGCAAGGCCACTAAGCGTGGTTGACTGAGGCCCTGCATTCTCCTGGACCCAGTCCAGTGTCCTGGTAGGTCCCCAGGAACTCAGAAGCCGGAATGTAGGTCTCTAACTTTTCCCAGGTGACAGGAACTCACCTCAGGCAATCTCCACCTCTCTGCCAATTCTTGTCTGTCTTGATTGAGATCCAGTAGCTGGGCCTGGAGAACTGGGGCCAGAGTGCCCCCGGGGTACAATCCTCTGTCCTAGTGGTGTGGATATCGTGGCCTACATTGTTAAAGAAACAGCAAAGCATGTTTGATAAGAAACAATATGATGGTCAGATGCAATGACATAAATCTATAACCCTAGCACCCTGGAATGCTGAGGCAGTTGGATGACAATGTCAAACTCAGAATGAATGCTGTCTCAGTATTATTTTTTTTAAAGATTTGGTATGAATCTGAGTGTGAAGGCCCTTGGTTTAATGCCCATTACATCACACACACACACACACAGACACACACACACACACACACACATGCACACACACACACACACACACACACACACTATGATACATAAAATTGCTTAAAGTATAACTTGGCAAAGCAGTGACTTTATAATCACATCAAAGAAATGAGATATGACTAATAACATATTCAAATAATGATTGTTACTAGCTAGATATAAAGGTGAATGAGGGATATGAATAATATTTTGGAAATGTTCAGATAAAAGGGAGAATTCTAGGTTGACATAATTAAATGAGGTTCACAAACTCAGTTCATGAAAATTCTAATAGGAAACAAATGAAAAAAAGATTACAAAAAACATTTTTTTAAATTTTTTTACAGGCAAGGTGAACAAGAATGTCTCCTAAATTTGCTTGACTGAACAGATAAAATTCTACAAAAACTTTTTTTCATTTTGTACTCCAAAAATGCTGTTTTTTTATGCCCCACAGACAGTATTGGGAGAGAGGGAATGAGTAATTTCAAACGTAAACAAAACCTTGGGAACATTTTGTAAAGAAAGAGAAAAGCAGTCACCTCTGAGGCTTCACAATGGTAATCACTATTAAATACAAATTTTCTATCTGTCCTTTGGGTATCTCTTCAACCAATAAGAAGGCAAACCTGAAAAGCTAAGGTTATAATAAAGCCCTTTTGTAGTAGACCACAGGGAACGAAAAAAAGGTCTATTCACCAACTTGACATTTGCCTTTGTTTGTAATGCACAGAAAAGCTGCTTTCAGGCTTGTTAATAAATTTCTGTGGGTGTCCTCTGCATTTTACAGCCCATCAGTTTCTGGGAAAACAATGGAGCATATCATGTAGTCAAGAGTTTTAAGTTATATGTACTTTAATGTTCATTTCCTACATTATATTTAACAGGAACAAAAGATGCCAAAAAGAACCACACAATTAGTTTACTTCATTTTTGTGACTCTGTTAATGGAGTGTAATTGGAATTTTACTTACATAAAGGCTGAGACAACTTTTAGGATTAATTACTGTCATATATAACATTGAATAAGCAATAAGTTAGGCACAAGAAGTGACATGTTATGATTTCTAACAATTGTTTATTGACTTTTCAATCAATAATTCAGTAGTATGTCTTACCAAAAAGGTCAGTGGGACAGGTTTTTATACCAAAAGCAATTTTGAAAAGGTCATAAAACTTTACAATCTATGAGAATCCACCAACGATCAATACTAGTCATTGAGATTTCACCTAACACAACCATAATTTCTTTGAGTTCCAATGTCCACGTTATAAAATGTGTGATTCCTAACTTTTGCATATGAAATATTATTAATGTAATTTCTTAAGTCAACATCAAGTAATTAAATGCATTTGTTTCAAAAAATTTATGTGGTTGAACAGAAACATGGAAAAAGTTCAACTACATGAAAAGATAAAGCAGAATAAATGTCAGGTCTATTTTTAAAATTCATTCACTTGTTTATTCTTTCAAAAGCATTTAGTAAATAATTTCCTGGATTTTCTGAGATGCAAAAGACTTCAGGAAACTTAGAATACAGTAAAAGAGACAGAATATGAAAAATTATGTTTATAAACTCAATAATGCTAAAATACAAGTGTAAAAAATATTTTCTAAGAAAAAATAAAACAAAAATTTAAAAACTATGAATATTATTATGAACTAATAATATTCATACCTACTACTGTGTTAGCTACTATTACATATGCCATTTTATTTATTCTCTACAACAAAGCAGTGATCTATGTATTATTTCCCATATTTTAAGAAATAGAAATGTAAGGGTCATAAAGGATGAATAACTTGCACAATGTCATGATGCTAAAACATGTAAGAGCTGCAATGGAAACACAGCAGCGCTTTATTTCAAAATTTGCACTGTAGCATATCCAATATGGAAGAATTCTTCCAGACTGCTGAAATGCTTACAGAAAGAAGCTCACCTGTGTCCCACTGAAAGAATATAAGGATCTTTTTTCTAATACTACCATTTGAAGAATGGTAGTATTAGAAAAAATATCTGTTCACATACAGTCAGATATTGATGTGAACCCAGTTACAGTAAGAAAGCACCAAGAAACTCAAAAGTAGTCATTTGGATTCTATTTTCATCTTATGATCACCAAATATTTGAATTCCTAATAAGTTTGAATATTTGAGACTGAGGTATTTAAGAGATATCCAAATGGATTTGAAAAGAACACAGCCTGATATGTGGTTTATAGGGGATCTGAAATGTCTCAGTAATATTGTTTTGGAGGCAATACACTCAGGGCCCTTTCCATCTCTCAGGAGATATTTATATTCTCCAATAAACCTGTCCTATTTGTAAATTCTTTTGTCCTTTGAAATTCATTCTTTGATTTCAAGAGACACAAGCTCAACATATCTGGATTCCCTAGTGACATAATTGGAAGGGATAAGGGTTTGCTTTTGTTTTATAGAGCTCCTAAATATTTTTATTGGATTTTGAACTGTGACTCATTTGGGTTTTCAAAAATTGTCAAGCAATATTTGCTGGTTCCTTGTACCTTTTACTGATTACTTGAGTCATGTTAAAAGTCAAAAGCAGGGAATATTGTGATGTTTTCTTATTTCAGTTTCTGTGATGGGACATTTTTATTTTTGCAGGCAAGGCCTTGTACTTTTGATTCGTATATACTGCATTTAGACTTATTTCTACACTGGCTGCTGAATTTACTTGTATTTCTTGACTTGCTGGGCAGTTACAAGATGGCTTTTCTTATTTGAGACAGTTCTTCGGAATGTTTTTGAATTTCTATTTGCTTTGTAGATCATATTTCTGGGTGTGTCGGAAGCTACAGGTTTTGGCAGTTATCCTCTGTTTTAGACAGTTGTTATAATTGTTAATAAATACTAATGCACATCTTTGGACAATATAGCCCCCTTTCCTGGGTTAGAAGGAAATCACAATTTATGCTCATTCAGAAAGGCATACATGAGGGTTTTGGCTGAGGCAGTGAATGGCCACTTTCTTTTTCATAAATATCAAGACTGGCAGGAGAAAACACCCACCCTGAGACATAGTGAAGAAAGTCACTACTACCTCAAAGACTACACATACTTACAAGCTACTTCAAAGAAAACACATTACTAACAAACCTTAAACAATGTAATTGGAGCACTTCCAATGTACCTTTTGATTTTTTTCCCCTTTCTGTCTGTCTCCTTTAAAGTCTTGGAAAGTAATTATACAGGTCTCTTGATCATTGGTTTAATTTTTTCCTGGCAATGTTTTCTTTATTAAATATGGTTGTTATAATGGAAATCAGCTATAGGCTGTGCTTTTGAAAATACACTCTGTTGGAAATGTGAGTTTTCAAGAGAAAGTAGATGCACATGTGGGTAAAGGTGGCTAGTCTAATAACACATAACTTCTGGTCACTTTCCAGATATTAGCCATCTTCACTGGTGCAGGGAAATCTCAGGAGATTCCCTAAAGGTGTATAGAAACTAAGAAGATTAAAAGGGTCACCTTATTCTCCTCTTGGTTGTTTTTTCCTAAAGATGAGAAACTCAAGGTAGAAGTCCCTTAATCCTTTGGAGTCTATTATTAAGCACTGGAAATTTTTCAACATTACACTTTTAGGAAAAGTTGTATAATATTTTTCTGCACTTGCACATGACCTGCCTATCTCTTGGAGGCAAAATGGAGTGTGGATTATAATGGGAATATTGATTATAATAGTACTTTACAATTGGAGTTGTACTATAAGAGAGAGGGAAAAGTGTCAGAGGTAATGTTCAGACTTTCTTTGCCTTGAGAGACAGTAAACATTTGTGCTCAAACTACAGATGCAAGCCACAGAAAAATCAGGCACCTGTGATCTTTAAGGTGCCATCGGATGTATTTACCATTACTGAACCTGAAGTTGCCCTCCCTTGTTCTTTGTGCCCTAAGGATGAAAATGAAGGCCTTCAATTATTTTAAACTGTCAACTATTATTCAGGAAAATTGTGAGCATCTCCTAAAAATAAAAATAGTTAAAATTATCTTTAACATTCTTTCCCTTTAGAGGTAACAAATATATATATATCTATCAAAAAGTTTTGGGTATCAGGTGTGGATTTAAAAAAAAACTGGCTATTAAAGCAACAACAAGAATTCTGTATAGTTACCTGTTTTAATCAGATAAATCATGAGCCTAGGCTCTTTATTAAAAATATTCTTTGCTTTCACTAGTATAAAATGATTTTTTTCCTTCTGAATCTTGTTAAAAAGTTCTCTATTAATTGATGGCATACAAGAAAAGTTCTAACTAGTCTATTTATATTTATAAGCCTAGAAACTGTAAAATGGTTGTAGTAGTTCAATTTGGCATGTACATCTGAGGGTCCACTCTTATTTAAATAATTTTTTTGTGTTTATATGTTTGTCTATCTGTCCATTCAATGTTTATTAACAACCAGTTAAAGCACCTCCTGCTGCTTGATTTAAGAAAAAATATTTTTGAGCTTAATATTTCTTTTGTTCTTTTTGAGATTTACATGACAAAACCATCTTTATAGATTTTCAGGGCAGTAAACCATAATTAAAACATTAATAGATGAGAATTAATAGTCTCACAGATTACAAGTTAAAAGTTTTAAAATTTGTTAGCATAAAGGTTATATACGATTGGGTCACCATATAGGTATCAATTTTCAGGTGTTTTATTTTATTTGGTATATAGATAAATAAGCACTCATGATATAGCCCACATACCTATATTTGAAGGGTTAATAGTGAATTAAGAATATAAAAATAAAAGTGTCTTTAAAGTTAGTAAGATATCTGCATCCAGCTTTGTAGCTGATTGAGACAATATCTAAAGACTGGTTTTATAAATTCAATGATTAGTGTTTGTCTGCAATAATTTAAGAACTTTCCTTGGTTAAGAATAGTATGTATATAGAGGTGCGGAGTTTGCCCCAGGTGAATTCTGGGCACCTGGGGAATGTTGGAGACCTATGTTCCGGCTTTTGAGTTTCTCGGGAGCTACTGGGATGCTGGACTGCATCCAGCAGATTGCAGGGCCTCAGTCAACCACATTCAGCGGCCTAGTTTCAGTCAGGAGGCAGGAACATTGCATGAGGACTCTGAGCTCAGTTGGGCTGGCATGGGGACAACCTTGAGACCAGCACGGCCAGCTGCTGAGTTCATATCCACACTCCCAGGACAGGGGATTGTGCCCCAGGGGCTCTGCCAGCCCCAGTTCTCCATGCTCAGCTTCTGCATTTTA